>OZ025886.1:1807883-1845383 GCA_964019415.1 Ianthella basta
TAGCTGTTATTACTAGGAACACCTCCACCATAATTACTGTGAACAAACATGCACTGAATGTAGTTGTATTCATGTATTGTCTGAGACTGCTTCACTTGTACTTTAGACACCAATTCAGCAGCTGACACAACATGAGACCAGTTACAGCCAGTTACAACAGGGAAAAAGAAGCAATGCGTGACAGCACATGATTTGCAATGTCATTCCCTCCACACCGTCACTTACTATTCTGTTGACACACCACCACTGTCTACAGTCACAGTCACCAACAATGTGATAACCACTGTCATGGTGACAGTCAAGTCATGCCAGGAGCCAGGACAATGTTCACAGAAGGTATTGTGACAATGCATGAGCAAACAGGCATTACAATTCTTCCATGGAGGCCATCATTTTGGTGAAAATACATACCAGTACCTACAGTATTGTCTGGTGTGCATTCATTAATCACATTCATATAATTATTGTATGTAGCTACTGCATAGAGTTAATGAGGTTATAGCTTCATTGCATACAGATAGCCCTACTGTATGTACAGTTTGTATAGCAGCCGGAAAAGATGGGTAAAAGAAGCTACCTCTTTCAGACTGTGTGGCTTGTGCTACTTTCCTGTTGCCTTGGAGTCATTGCTGAGAGTGAGTACTGGGTGGTACCAGCCAAGGAGGACTGCCAGCACAAGGAGAACTGCGGCACTCTCGAAGAGTATGTCAAGACAGGAGCTTTCAATCAGTCAAACACTGTGTGGATTTTCAAAGAAGGCGAGCATGTTTTGAATGGTACCATTGTTCCTTTTACAAATGTACACAATGTCACCCTGATGGGCAGCAGGGAATGTGAGCCATCAGATATTGACAACTGCACCATACAGTGTAAAGGGGACCAAGTGTGCATATTCCTCTTTGTTACATCACACAACATCAACATCAGTAACCTACGCTTTGTCCATCAAGACACATTAGACTTGAATCCTGTCAGTAAGAACCCTCTGAGGCAGTACCTTCCAATGCAAAATAACCTGTGCTACAACCACAGCCTTGGCTTTCCCTCATCCATGGCACATGCCTACTACAAAAACTGTCTTCATCACCTCACCGGAGTTGGGTGTTTGTAGATACTGTTAATGTGAGCAACACCACATTTGTAGGCAGAAACAATTGTAGTGAGACCAAACGGGAAACACGTACACCGTTTTGAATTGCCAGTTTCGCTGTCTCTTTTTGGCACAGTCTTCAATATCAGGAGATCTCCAGCATTACATGACAGTTGTACTGAGAAAACCTCCTGACAGTCAAAGTACATTAGTATTCACAAATAGTACATTTGTCTTCATAGTGATAATGAAAGTACAGATGTTAATAAATAGCAGCTACCTATCACAGTCAGTCAGTCTGACAGCAGAGATGGGAACAAGAAGCTCTCTTGCCCTGTGGCTTGGAATCATTTCTTGCTGCCTTCAACCTGCACCAGCAGTGCAGAGCGAGCACCGGGTGGCACCAACTAAAGATGACTGCCAACATGAGGTGAACTGCAGCACTCTTGAAGAGTATGTGAAGACAGGAGCTTTCAATCAGTCAAATGTGGTGTGGAAATTCATGAAAGGCGAGCATGTGTTGAAACCCAGTATCACTACTATCTTGAATGTTAGTGATGTTACTTTCACTGGAGAGACAGACTGTGAACACGGTCATTACAATTGCACTGTAAAGTGCGGACAGAACAGTAACTGCATGCTTCTCTTTGTTGGCTCAAGAAACATCACTATTCTTCATTTATACTTTGACTACCACGGAGCTGCACACAGACCAGTAAGTCAACATCTGCAGGAACACCTTCCCAGAGAGAGACTGTGCTACAACCAAACGCTTGGATTTTCCATCTCAAATTTGCACTTCAACAACTGTCTAGATAACAGGAAATTGGTGTTCGTTGACACTACCCACCTTACAGTGAAAAATGCTACATTCACAGGTCGCAATAGCTACTGGGCTGTAGTGAGGCCCAGTGGGAGGTACGACATGATTAACTGCCAGTTTCATGACCTCCACTTAGCACAGTCTTTACCGTCCCCAGAGACACAGCACTACTTCATGGTAGTACTGAAAGGACTAGAAAACGGCCTCCTTCTGTCTCTCAATATGCAGAACAATGAATTCAATGCTGACTATTTTCTGCCCCCCAAATCCTTCTACTCAACTGTAGCAGATGATGAAGTACTGATGACCTACCCCGCAGTGCACATCATATCTGATGAGCCACTGAATGGATGGAAGGCTAACATTACCATTGATAACTGCAGTTTCTCCAGGTGTTCTCCATTTCAACTGTCTGCACTTGAAGATCCTGGGCTCTCGGTTACCCTGAACAATATTCAGGCTGACAGCGGTGTTGTAAAATGGTCAAGTAAATGGAGTTACAAACGTTACCCAGTGATGGGCTCAGCAGTTCGAATCCTACTTGCTAACCATAGAGATGAACAAAGATCAGAAACTCAATGTTCAAAAGAGCAATATCTAAAGCTTTCAAATATAACAATTTCTTCGAGCCACTTTAATAAGTTCGTGAGTGTTACAGGAAGTGCCGTGCTGTTTAGAGAACGCTTCGTTGAGCACTGTCCTGCTAGCATGCGACTGGTGCTGAGAAATAACACATTCACTGGAAGTCACTCGCTATGGTTTAGGCCCCGGAGTGTTGTCTATGCCTACCTGCACAGAATACATCAAAAGCCAGCAAATCAAAGCATGTTGCCCCAACATTACAGACTGATTATTGACTCAAACAACATGTCATTTAACTTTCACACCACAAAGATAGACAAAAGTTGTGCTGTATTAGAACGATCCAAGCACAGACGATCACAGTACTTGACCTCACCAGGTTCATGCAATTGGCAAGGTGTGTACTTTATCAGTGGATTCAAAGGAAGCAGCAGGGTTCTGTTCACAGAGAATACCATCCAGGACAATCGGGCACAAGGGCTAACTCTTAGCCGTTCTGAGGTTATTCTGAAGGGAACAAACACAATGTACCAGAACCAAGGCTACTATGGTGGTGGAGTGGCTATGTACAAGAATTCACAGCTACTCTTTATGAATGGAGCATATCTAAACATTTCCAGCAACCATGCGTTTGTTCAGGGAGGAGGAATGTACATTGAGGATTACTGTACATCTGACAAGTGTCCCTGCTTCTTTCAGTTCATTGATTCTAATGGGAGCTATCTACAAAATGCTACAATTGGCAGTCTTAATGTGTCAGCATTCCTGCTTGAGAATAGAATTCAAAGAGAATGCGCTATTGCAGCTGCTATGATATTCAACCCCAACACTGATGACTGCCATCTGTACACTACCTTTCCGAATTCTACCCCAACAGATGCATTGAAGCAGATTTTCCATCTTCCTGACAATATCACCTCGAAGGACATATCTTCTGTCCCAAAGCAGATCTGCCCATGCTCAACTGACGAGCATGTGCTCACATGCAATGGCTTTCAGAGAGAAGACCCACTTCCAGTGTACCGTGGGCAGCAACTGAAGTTGAACGTAACACTTATTGGCAATATGGGAGTCTCCATGGGTGGTGTATTATATGTTGAACTTGAAGGAGAATCATATTCAAACAAGGACAAGATTTATCTACCTTTGTCTATCCACTCAACTCACATCTTGCACAGAGGTTGTAACACACTAACTATACCTCCACTTCCCTTTATAAGTAACAAAAAAAGGATCCTACAGTTTAAGGTTCCTCTGCAACATGACAGGACTCCCAGCACTTTCTTGACTGACTATCTCCACCTCCAGCATTTCACCAATTGCCCTCTGGGGTACAAGTTTGTTAGTAACCAAACGTGTGACCTATCAGGATGTGAATGCTACAGCTTTCTTCAGGAGAAAGTAAAATGCCTGACAAGTGAGAATTTATTTGAACTTAAAAGAAATTACTGGATTGGCAGAGAATCAGAACACCAAGTTCTTCTCTCCGATGACTGTCCTCGGGTTTACTGTGCTAAATCCTACAGTAGAATACGAGTGTCACTGAACGAGTCTGACAAGCAATGTGAGCATAGTCGGACTGGAGTGCTATGCGGTAGTTGCCCCAAAGGGAATAGTTCTGTTTTCTTCTCATTTGCTTGCAGAACCTGCACCAACTGGGGAGTTCTTTTGGTTGTTCCATTCCTACTAGCAGGCCCTCTGCTAATTGCCCTCATCTGCTGCCTCAACCTTACCATCTCTGTTGGCTCCATCAATGGCTTTCTGCTCTACATTAACATCATTGGCATCAATAGAGATGTCCTAACAATCAGTACGAGAGACGGCACACATGGTGTGCAACTTCTTGGACTTGTACCAGTTTATGGAATTTGTTTCTATGATGGTATGGATGAGTTTGCCAGCACGCTCCTCACATATCTGTTCCCCATGTACCTCTTGACCTTGGTGGGGGTGATCTGTCTCCTGCCCAAGTGCAAGTGTGTCAACATGCACAAAATCAATAGGAGAATTGGGCCTCGGATCACTCCAGTGTTGGCCACTGTCATTCTACTGTCATACACACAACTGGCTGAGAGTGTCATACATAGTCTACTCTACGCCACACTATTTAGCACAGATGGCACTACCACCAACTCCAGCCTGAGGTGGATGTTTGATGGCAGCTTGGAGTACTTCCACAGCCCAAAACACATCATCCTTGCCTGTCTGGCTATCCTGGTATTGACATGCTTCCTACTACCTGTCACTGTGATTGCCATATTTGGTGATCTGTTCAGGAGATTCTTCAGAGGACCATGGTACATGAACTTCTTGGATTCTTTGCATGGAGCCTTTCGTTTCCGTTTGGGATTTTGGATTGGGATTCGAATCCTACTGCGCATTTTGTCAATTTTCTTGAAGATATTTCTTTCAGTGGATTTTCTGTTCCGGGTAACAGCTTATGTACTAATGACATTGTTATTTCTTCAGATTCTCATCCGCCCATTCCGAGGCATCAGAGTTGAAGAATGTGTCAACAAGAAGATGAAAGAGAAACACTTCTCTGAGCCTCTTCAACGAGAACTTGTACACAGCATTGACCACTCCTTTCTCGTCAACCTCATAGCAGTGTTTATATACCCACCACACAGTGCTAAGAATACAAATAATGTGCTGCTTATTTCTGCAGTGGTTGCCTATGCAGAATTTGTATGCATTCTGGTCTACCACATACTGGAGTATTCCCCTGTGGGGCCTTTTGTCTTTGACACTTGGTTCAAACTTCGGCAGAAGTATAGGAGGTGGAGGGAGAAGAAGAGAGAAGCAGCACTTGACAGGGAAAGGCAGGAGAGGGACGGAATGGAGTCCTACAAACAGCAATTTGATCTTGTTCTGAGGGCATCTGATTGCAAAGATAGTAACTATGAAGACAGTGAGAGCGACGAAGACACTGAGGAGGAATCAGTAAACGATCACCAAGAAGCCTATGACACTATGATAAAGCAGTCATCTGATGATCAAGGGGATTGGAACAGTCCTGCGGACGTGTCACTAAGCAGTGGGTTGACTGCTCCATTGTTGAGGAAGACTCACGGAAATACGCAGTAGGCAGTATACTGCAACTCCTATGACTTTTACCATCCTTAGTTAAGAGTGGACTAGATATAGACTTGTAACCCATGTACTTGCACACATACAGTGCTATCATATCAATGCTGTAATCATTTGGATGTTATTCGTGTCTGATGATTGAGGATCTGATGAGACCTACTTGTACATTGGTCCAAACTGAAATAAATTGCATGTACTTTACAGCTCTGAATAAACATATTATGTCACATATATAGATGAGCATAGCACAAAATCACCAGCACTAAGTGCAATGATACAGTAGGTGCTAGCAGGCTCTGTGATGGACATATACACAGCTAGTACATACTCACTAAGAAGACTCATAGCCTGTTTCAATACAGTTCTGGTATCAGCGAAATGTATGCATCATGACAACTTGATTGCATGGTATGTAAGTCTGTTGAGCTAGACCAATTTCACCAGTTCCCAACTGTCCCATTTATTCTCTTCCAGTAGCAAGGAAGCTCAAATTATGAGCTAGCATGCAAAAGCAAAACTCTCATTCACAAATATTGAATAATTATTAAAGTTACAATTTCATTATACTTACAGGTATTATGTCCATTACTAACTACGTAGTGTGCACAGGCACAGGCAATCAGTCTAACAACAGAGATCGATGAACAAAAGAGTTTCTCTTCTTCTGTGGCTTGTGCTACTTTCCACTTGCCTTGGAGTCATTGATGAGGAACAGAGTGAGTACTAGCTGGGTGGCACCAGCCAAGGAGGACTGTCAGTACAAGGAGAACTGCAGCACTCTTGAAGAGTATGCCAAGACAGGAGCTTTCAAACAGTCAAACGTGGCATGGATTTTCAAAGAAGGCGAGCATGTTTTGAATGGTACTACTAATGTACATAATGCCACCCTGATAGTCGCAAGGAAGGTGAGCCAACAGATATTGACAACTGCACCATTCAGTGTAAAAGGGACCAAGTGTGCATGTTCCTCTTTGTTACATCACGCAACATCACGATCAGTAACTTATGCTTTGTCCATTAAGACACGTTTGACCTGAATCCTGTCAGTGAAAACGCTGTGAAGCACTACCTCCCAGAAAACAAAATCTCCATTACAGCCACTACCTTGGCTTTCCCAAAACCATGACTCGTGCATATTTCATAAACTGCCTTCATGATAGAAGTAGGGCGTTTGTAGACATTGCTCATATCACTGTGAACGATGTGAATTTCATAGGTAGAAACAGCTACTGGGCTGTAGTGAGACCAAATGGAATTTGCAATGTTCAAAAGTGCCAGTTTCATGAGCTCTTTCTGGCATAGTCTTGATCAAGAGATCCTCAGCATTACATGGCAGTCGTATTGACAGAACCACAAACAGGTGAAACTGCACTTAATTTTGCATCCACAATTACAAACAGAAGTTTCAAGTCAAGCAATTTTGTGCCCTCAGAAGACTTCATCAAAAAGCTGAAGAATGAATCCAGGGAAAACACCAAAATTTAATGAGCTGGAAGTACTGATGACTTACTACCCCACATCATATCACATCATATCTGATGATCCACTTAATGGATGAAAGGCTAACATCACCATTGATGATTGTCACTTTCATAGATGCTCTCCTTTCCAGTTGACGGCACTTCAAGACCCTGGACTTAGTGTTACTCTGACTGCAGTAAGAGCTATAGGTCACTCCAGTGTGCTACAAAAGTGGTGGCCAAAACAGAAATACACTCTCATGGGATCTGCAGTTCAGTTGTTCCTTTCAAATAAACCCACCATTGAATCAATTCAACGTCTCAGACATACATCACACTTGGAACAACTTCTGACACTAATGTTCTCCTTTCAACTAACTGTCCAAAGGTATACTGTGCAACAGCCAACAGCGGAATGCAAGTGTCATTGAAAGAGTCAAACGAGCAATGCAGGCATGGTCGGACTGGAGTGCTATGTGGCCAATGCCCCGAAGAGAAAAGTGTTCTGTATAAGTCATTCGCTTGCAAGACCTGCACCAACTGGGGGGTTTTCCTGCTGGTTCCATTCCTAATAGCAGGTCCTCTGCTAATTGCCCTCATCTACTGCCTCAACCTTACCATCTCCGTTGGCTCCATCAATGGTTATCTGCTGTACTGGAGCATTATCACTATTAATCATGATATCCTAACAACAAATCTAGGAGAAAGAACATATGGTTTGCAAATTCTTGGATTAACACCATTTAATGGAGTTTGCATCAGTTCTATGATGGCATGGATAAATTTGCCAGCACACACCTCACATATCTGTTCCCCATGTACCTCTTAACCTTGGTGGTGGTGATCTGTCTCCTGCCCAAGTGCAAGTGTGTCAACATGCACAAAATCAATAGGAGAATTGGGCCTCGGATCACTCCAGTGCTGGCCACCGTCATTCTACTGTCTTACACACAACTGGCAGAGAGCATCACACATAGTCTACTCTATGTCAAACCATTTAGCACTAAGTGAGGGCTTCTCAGCTGGCTCAGGCATCAGAAAGGGTTGGTTCTCTAATACCAACCCTTTCTCATTTAGCACTAATGGCACTACCACCACATCCAGCCTGATGTTTGATGGCAGCTTGGAGTACTTCCACAGCCCAAAACACATCATCCTTGCCTGTCTGGCTATCCTGGTATTGACATGCTTCCTACTACCTGTCACTGTGGTTGCCATATTTGGTGATCTGTTCAGGAGATTCTTCAGAGTACCTTGGTACATGAACTTCTTGGATACCCTTCAATGGAACATTTCGTTTCTGTTTCGGATTTTGGATTGGGATTCGAATCCTATTACGTATTCTGTCCACTGTCTTGAAGATATTTCTTTCAGTGGACAAACTCTTCTTGGTTACAGCTTATCTGATAATGACTCTACTCTTTCTTCAGATCCTCATCCGCCCATTCCGAGGCATCAGGGTAGATGAATGTGTCAGCAAAAAGTTAAAGGAGAAACACTTTTCGGAACCTCTTCAGCGTGAACTTGTACACAGCATTGACCACTCCTTCCTAGTCAATCTCATAGCTGCGTTCATGTACCTGCCACATGATGCGAAAAATATGCAAACTGTGCTGATTGTATCGAGAGTGATTGCCTTTGTGGAGTTTGTTTGCATTCTAGTGTACCACATACTGGAGTATTCACCTGTGGGTCCATTTATCTTTGACACATGGTTCAAACTTCGACAGAAGTACAGGAGGTGGAGTGAGAAGAGGAGAGAAGCAGTATTGGGCACAGAAGTGTACAAAGGGGATGAGAGGGTGCCTTGCAAAGAGCAAGTTCATCTCATTCTGAGGGCATCTGATTGCAAAGACAGTGACTACGAAGACAGTGACACTGACAGAGACAGTGAGGAGGCACTAAGCGATCACCTGAAAGATGCCACTGAGACCACAACAATGCAGGCATCTAATGTGGACTACAGCAGCCCTGTAGATGTGTCACTGAGCAGTGGGTTGACTACTCCACTGCTGAGGAATACACGTACCTAGCAAATACATGTAAAATCTTAAGACGTTCACAACCATTAGTTAAGAGAGTTACTTACTTTCATCGTGCAATTGTAGCTTCATACACACATCATATTACTGGCACTTCATATACTGCACTGCCAAACATTTCTCTTACTAATGTCATTTATGTACCCACTCAATGATTGACCAAGTTTGATAATTGGTACTCATTCCAAGTTCCAACTTACAATTGCAGTGTTGAATCTAATGCACCAACCATGACTATGTACAGTAGGTCACACAGGTAGTCAAGTGACCAATATAGAGGAAAATGTTAATCAGATGTCATGCTTGTCTATTGAGGAATGTGCCCAATAAAAATGGCTACTCCTACCAGTGCACTTCGGCTGAACTAGCCAAACAGTGGCATAACGATTAACATGCACACATGTACAATACAGCTACAGTACCTTTTGGTACAATTTCATGTGATAAATACATTAATCTTAATGCATTGAAATGGCACTGGATAAGCGACGTGGATATGAAGCTGGTCCATTATGCTCAGTGCATGCATAGTTATTATCATTGTACCCATGACCATGAAATTATTTAGCAGTCTGTATACAATTAATTACAGCATATTAACAAGTGCTCCAGTCAATGCACATTATCAAGTACACTTGATATTACAGAATTCATATTATGGCAGCTGCTACACAGAATGTCTTACAACTGGCAGATAAACTCATCCTTTGAGTTAAGACCCAAATTCTTCCACCTCTTCTTCAATCCTCTTGTACTCGTATCCTCCTCTCCCATCAAACTGGAGGACAAACTGCATGTATCATAACAAGGGGGTGGTGTCAACAATGACCACACGTACAGTATGTGGGAAGCACAAGATGGGCACAATAGACAATATCCCTCCATCCCTTCCCCCCCACCCGCCCCGCAATTGTCCACTAGCTGCCTTGACAAAATGTCAGTAGCATGCCTTTGTGGAAAATCCAAGTTGAAATACGTAGCTGAACCCACTACAAGTGCACAAAGTACCCCTATCCCTTTCCCTCACTCAATCTTGTACACAATTGCATTTGACGTGTACTGTTGCCATGAAACACTCCATCAGTGCGCTGTAGTGTCATACAGTCTGCCTAGCCGTCACTATGTAGGCTCTCCCTGCATACCTGAAAGACAATTTGGGTTACATTACTAGTGTTTCCTGACAGAGTCTGAAGATGTCCAGACCCACAATACCTATAACAACACCACAAAATGAAGGCCAGCATTTAACACTCAGCAATTGGAGTCACAGCAGATTTACACCTCACAGTAGTTATAGACTGCTTACTGACAACAATGAGTAAGTACTGCACTAGGCTGACTTTCCTACCACATTTGGGCAAACTAGCTATTGTTGGTCTATGCACACTTCCCCAGTCACTGTTATGAAGAAACAGTGGTAATAGCAAGCAAAGGGTCTTCTTAGTAGGCAGAACCAACAGTAGGGCAGTCTGGATGCATGAGACTAAGTAGGCTACACACATACACATATAAAATGAGCTTTGCGAATTAAACCTGATTTACCAGCCTATTATTGTTTGGTACTAGACCACATTTCTCACCTCATGATGCTTCCATAATGACCTCCGGTGTGACACAGTGAAAAAGGTTATTCCACGCTACAGGAAAAGAGTCAAAAGGAAGTAAGGTAACAGGAAGCAAGAGACATTTTAGCTGGCTGTTGCCCATTGGTTAAAAAGGTGCTTAAGTACAGTATATCTGGCTATGTTGTTACATGGCAAGGCCATCTCTCAGCTACACAGCAAGAAAAGTGTACGAACACTTGATTGCATGATGCTAGAGTGACAAGAAGAGATAGTGAGCTGCCTAAATGATAGCCAAAGGACTGCTAATCTTGCTGAAAAAAGCTTATAACCAAGACCATTAATAGCAAGGTAGTAGCTGAGTGGAAGTATAAAATGAGCGACCACACCTTTGACGAGTGCAGGTATGCATCAATGGGACCTAATGGATCCAATCAGCAGGACAGCATACATATATAATATGCAATAGTGCCAAGTGTGGCACATGTGTACAATATATAGGGAACACTAGAAGCATCAGAAATAGCTGTAGCTGTATGTTAAAAGTCTGAGCTTGCCACAGCCAAACCTAAGTGTCCGTCATAAGAATAGTTGCAATTACAGTGAATGGTGTATTGTACTGTACAAATACACACTGTACATACCTCTTTGCAGTGAGAGTACATGAAGCTTTCCACGTCCACACTGACTGCACTGGTGCACTCATCAAGGATGGCAAACTGGGGCTCATTGTAAAACAGCCTTGCCGTCTGTAGGGTAAAGCAATGTGGCAAGGTTGAGGTGAGGAATGGCGTGGGTGGGTGGGGTTGTTTGCTAAATTACATTACTTAAAACAGATTAAATGCTATTGATAAATCACCAATACAGTGGAACCCCGGAAATGCAGACTCCCTTCGACATAGCGTGTATTATCTGCCACTAGTTGTATACCAATACGAGCAGAACTGACGCAGCCAATCTGCCAGCCTCGAGCTCTCCAAGATAAATGCTGTGCATGTAGTAGCACCTGACAGAGTAGCAACTTCTCTACAGCCTGTAGGAAGAGTTACACAAATGTCTTGTCTCAGAGAAACACTTGCATTGCCTCGGGTTGGACAGGCTTCAAATGATCCTTCCTGAGCGTGTGGAGACTATGACCAATCGCCGACGACAACAAGCATTCACTCGCCTACATTGGCCATTCGACAGCTTGCACAACGCCATTTTCACACTCTAAGCACAAACACACTAAACATTGGAAATTTAATTTCAGATGGTTGCATATCCATTGGTAGTCAGGCGTCGTGTGACCCCTCCTCACGGAAGGGTCAGGTTAAGTCTAATACATTGACTTGTCCACGCGGAATGCAATTATGCGCTGTGGAATGTAATTATTGTGCAACATTACGCCTCGCTTGTGGCCACAAGTACGCGCAACAGCTCAGGACACTTACCTGATCTTTAATAATGAGCCGTCAAAGGAGCGACAGCAAGGACTATCAATGTCCCTTCGACAGGCAACACCAGGCCGAACACTGTCGGCGGGCACGCGTAGCACAGGCTCTTGCCGAAGCCGTTGGCAAAACAGCAAAAACATCCCTCTCAGAAATGATGCCAGACACGACCTCAAGTTGCTCTGGCTTCACATGGTAGAATAACCAAGGCGCTGGATGGCTTCCGTCTCAGCGTATAACACTCTCTGGTCCATGCTCTGGTCTGCTGCCATTTGCGGACACCCGAGCAATAAATATTTCACACCTTTCTTGCAATCTGATTGGGCACGCAACCATTGTGGTGTGCTGCACAAGTCAATGTATTAGACTTAACCTGACCTTCGCGAGGAGGGGTCACGTGACGCCTCACTAATCCATAGGTCAGTTCAGGCAAATCAATTAGAAACTTGCTTAGAGTCCATTCACATTACTGGTGCAAATGCCAGCACGAGCAGAGTGGATCTAGTGCACTAAGCTACATAAAGCATTCACTCACTGCAATTCTCTGCTTCTCCCCACCACTCAGTACATCCATCCAGTCCTGCACGCAGATGAGAAGTGAGACACAATTCCACATTGAGGGAGTATAGTCAAAGGGCACTCATTTTATTACTAACAATGTAAGTAAACAATGACCTGCATACATGTACTGTATGTACTAACCTGTACTGTGTCTCAGGAGCCCTCTCTTTCAAGGAGATAGGAAAGCTGGACCTGCAGAGACAGGCAAGCATGAAGTGAGTGGGATGTGTACACATACACACTTGTGTGTACATTTGCATGAATTGTCTAATCCTGCCTGCAATTGCCTCAATGTATGAGCATACATTGTCTACACATGTGTAGTATGTGGTGTATGCAAGTACATACAGTACAAGTACATGCAAACACACTTGGAATTTTAGTGGATGTGTGGCATTCTATAAACAACATAGGGAATACTAGCTAACACATTGCATCACTCATCCATACCGTACCTTGTCCATGATCTGCTGCAAGACATCAACTGATAGTCCCTTCCTCGACATGTCATCAGCAGAGTCTGGGTAGATGACCTGGTCCCTCAAGGTCCATATGGCGATATATGGTTGCTGAGGGCACAAACAGTCACACACTTGCAGCAACATACACAAGATGAGTCACCTGTGCATCATCACTTGAGAATAAGTGAATGTGCATGATTCCCACATTGTATCATTTGCCATACACCCCACCAACACACCTGAGGAATGTAAAATAGTTTGCTCTTTCGTGGTTTGATCATTCGCCCGCCAAACAAGGGCCAGAGCTGAAAGAGAGAGACATTGAGCAAGTTTGTGGAATGAAGCGTAATGAGGAAGGACAAAGAGGAGGGAATGCAGTACGAATGAGTGCATAATATGACCTTCACACTGTACGAACCTCTCCCAAAATATGAAACAGAGAGCTCTTTCCACATCCATTGGGTCCACAGACCAGCACATTCACATTCATTCCAGATGAACTGGAACACTGAAACTGCAACACACACACACACACACACATACACACACACACACATGCATGCGTGCCCGCGCACACACACAATATGCCAAAGACGATAGGTGCAACACATGCCATTGTACTAGCCCAGAGCAAACGAAGTTGCCAGCAATAGCAAGGAAGAGATGGAGAGTGAATCAGCAGAAATGTCTGCTAATAATTATTCTTCATAATATTTGGCCACCCCTTCACCATTGCCACTTAAACAACCTTTCCATCCTCTTGACTTCTTTATCTATGTATGTACATCTCCCCCCTCCCCCCTTTCCATCTCACCCCCCTCCTTACTTCAAAGTGGAGTTCTTTGACAAGGACATCTCCATTAGATGTTACAAGAGGGACGTGTTCAAACCTGGCAAGGAAGAAGCACTAGTCACCTAAGGCTATATGGGTATGCACCACTGGGTACCTTGAAAGTAGTTTTAGGGCTAAAGGTTTTTCCAGTTTAAATAAGATTACATGAACATGAACATGAACACCACACAGAGGAACATCATTCCCTCCTTCACCACAATACTTGATCTCACACAGCAACAACACACACTGAACACACTGAACACACTGCACACACACACACACACGCACGCACACACAACAGACACAGGCACGCATGCACACACACACACACACACACACACACACACACACACCTTATAAGACGGTCTGCCTCCACTACTTCCCCCGCCCCAGGGACAAGTGGCACCGCTGGCACAAGATCTGAGTATGAAGAAACACACTGCACATTCACATTGAGACAATTTACAATACATTACACACATGCTCAATTTTCTGTTCACACTAGCCAGAAGTCACAATCTCTTTTAGACGTTTTGGTAGCAATCATTGGCTACCTTCATCAGTAGCCCCAGCCAACTTGGAGGTCCTTTAGGACTTGGACAAGCTCATCCACTCGAGCAGTGAAGCTGCAAGAGGAAATCGTAACACATAACAAACTATAAATGTCCATAAATTACGTAGTGTAGAGAACAGTGCAATCAGAGTTGAATGAGTTCTGTGAATTGAGTTCACTAATTGACTACCCAATGAATCATGGATAGCATGGGAGAACCGAGCCATTGACTACACAGTTTGGAGAATTCATTACCCTCACTTTACTGCACACCAAATACTGTACATACACACTGCATTTCTCCTTTCAAAGCAGTACGAATAGCTAGTGCACATTTCTCATGTCTTAACATGCAACGACAGCCAGAAACATCTGATACAGTTGACTCTAATGTTGCACATGTGGAGTAATAACTTTGTAGGTATAACACAAATAAGGCATGTTTTGAAAGTGAGAACTACTGCTTCAATTGCGCCAATGTACTAATTGAAGATTCAATATTGCTGACATCTGAATAGCTGTTATTACCCAGCACACCTCTATCACAATTACTGTACATACGTACATGAACAAAGCATGCACTGAATGTAGTTGTATTCATGTATTGTCTGAGACTGTTTCACTTTTACTTTAGACATCAATTCAGCAGCTGACACAACATGAGACCAGTTACAGCCAGTTACAACAGGGAAAAGAAATTGATGGTTCGTACAACCAGTGGAAGCACCAATGCATGACAGCACGTGATTTGTAAATGTCATTCCCTTCACACAGTCACTTACTATTCTGTTGACACACCACCACTGTCTACAGTCACAGTCACCAACAATGTGATAACCATTGTCATGGTGACATTTTAGACACCAATTCAGCAGCTGACACAACATGAGACCAGTTACAGCCAGCTACAACAGGGAAAAAGAAGTTGTTGGTTCATACAAACAGTGGTAGCACTAATGCTTGACAGCAAATGATTTGTAAATGTCTTTCCCTTCACACTGTCTCTCACTAATCTTTACTAAACCTACCTACAGTGTGATAACCATTGTCATGCTGACAGTCAAGTCATGCCAGGAGCCAGGACAATGTTTACAGAACAGGAAAGTATTGTGACAATGCATGAGCAAAATGTCATTAGAATTCTTCCATTGAATCCACCATTTTGTTGGAAATACATACAAGTCCTACAGTATTGTCTGGCATGCATTCATTATTCACATCTTATTATAAGTAACGTAATGCACAATTGCTTGTTACCTAATTACACCTTCAGTTTTGAACAGATGATCACTAAACGTGGTAGGATTACAAAGTGGTGTAGCAAGAGTAACATGGTTGAGCCAAAATTTGCTTTAAAGTCGTTCCATCCAAGTTCTTTCCACTTTTACAGTCTCTGCCATATCTACGTAAGAGATAGGGAAACATCATGTTTCGTTGCCCACAAACTCCTCCTTCAATTATCTATCAACCTTCGCCAAACTTGGAAGAGTATGTCACGGCAATCCAGGGGGTGACCGAAGTTTGTTAGCACCTTCGCCACTGGACTTCTTTAGAGGAAATGGATTAACATATGTATATTCTGCAAGCACTGAGTTTAACGGACGGAGTTTTACAGAGCGAATCTACTTATTAAATGGACAGTTTCGGTTGGTTCAACACTCAAATTACAAACTGTAGACTGGGAACCCACCCGAAGGGCGGGTATTCAGCTAGTTCATATAATGTATGCAGCTACTGTATATAGAATTCAAGAGGTTATAGTTTCAGATAGCCTTGTGTACAGTATATATAGCAGCTATTGCTCACGGAGAAGTCAGTCTGACAGCAGAGATGGGTAAGAGAAGCTATCTCTTTCAGACTGTGTGGCTTGTGCTACTTTCCTGTTGCTTTGGAGTCATTGCTGAGAGTGAGTACTGGGTGGTACCAGCCAAGGAGGACTGCCAGCACAAGGAGAACTGCGGCACTCTTGAAGAGTATGTCAAGACAGGAGCTTTCAATCAGTCAAACGTAGTGTGGATTTTCAAAGAAGGCAAGCATGTTTTGAATGGTACTATTGTTCCTTTTACAAATGTACACAATGTCACTCTGATGGGCAGCAGGGAATGTGAGCCACCAGATATTGACAACTGCATCATACAGTGTATAGGGGACCAAGTGTGCATGTTTCTCTTTGTTACATCACACAACATCAACATCAGTAACCTATGCTTTGTCCATCAAGACACGTTTGACCTGAATCCTGTCAGTGAAAACACTCTGAAGCACTACCTCCCAGAAAATAATCTGTGCTACAGCCACAGCCTTGGCTTTCCCTCGTCCATGGCACATGCTCACTACAAAAACTGCCTTCATGACAGGAGTTGGGGGTTTGTAGACACTGTTAATATCACAGTGAACAATGTGAATTTCATAGGTAGAAACAGCTACTGGGCTATAGTGAGACCAAAAGGGATTTACAATGTTCAAAATTGCCAGTTTGACGAACTCTTTCTGGCACAGTCTTCAATATCAGGAGATCCTCAGCATTATATGGCAGTTGTATTGACAGAACCACAAACAGGTGAAACTGCACTTAATTTTGCATTCACAATTACAAACAGCAGCTTCAATTCAAGCAATTTTGCGCCCTCAGAAGACTTCATCAATAAGCTGAAGAACGAATCCAGGGAAAACATCAACGGGCTGGAAGTACTGATGACCTACCCCGCAGTGCACATCATATCTGATAAGCCACTTAATGGATGGAAGGCTAACATTACCATTGATGATTGTCACTTCCGCAGATGCTCTCCTTTCCAGTTGACGGCACTTGAAGATCCTGGACTTACCATAACTCTGACTGCAGTAAGAGCTAAAGGTCACTCCAGTGTGCTACAAAAGTGGTGGCCGAAACAGAATTACACTCTCATGGGATCTGCAGTTCGATTGTTCCTTTCCAATAAACCCACCATTGAGCCAACTCAATGTCCCAGACATACATCACACTTCGAACAACTTAACTGTGCTACAAACAGTTCCATGCCACTGTCCAACATAACAGTTTCATCCAGTCAGTTCACGTCATATGCAAGTGATAAAGGGTGCATAGTTCTCTTCGACGGACGCAGCACAGATAGCTACCCAAAACACTTAAGAGTAGTTCTCCAAAACAATACTTTCACACATTGCAGTTCAAAGAAGTTCAGGAGTGTCGTCTACGCACATCAACACCGCATCAACAATGACTCACAAAGAACTCAAAGTGATGACCAGGAAAAATATAGATTTGTAATTGATTCAAACAGAAGTGAAAGGCATTTTGATAAGGATAGCACAGACAGAAGTTGTGTGGTATTTGAACGGCTGTTCCAGGAAAGAGAGCTTGCTAATTTGATCCGACCAGGATTTGTAAATTCTACACTTGCTTGCCAGGAAATATGCCTGTGGCAAGGTGTGTACTTCATCAATGGTTTCCAACACCAAGACAGAGTACTATTTATAGGAAACGTAATTTCCATGAACATAGCACAAGGATTGACTCTGGTTGGTTCTGTGCTAGAACTGGATGGAGAAAACTACATCCAGGGTAATGAAGCCCACTACGGGGGTGGAATAGCAATGCATGATAACTCCCAATTATGGATCAGAAATGGCTCATACCTCAATATCTCCAACAATCATGCATTTGTGAGTGGAGGGGGCATCCACATTCGCAATCACTGCACGTTAATCCATCCCAGGAAATGTCCCTGCTTCTTTCAGTTCATTGACAATGATGGGAGGTTCCTAAGAAATACATCAGTCGATTTTTTCAACGCTACAGTGACTTTTCACGGAAATAAAGCAGTTAATCGTGGAAACATGATATCCAACGCCAACAGTGATGACTGCTGGTTGAAAGGCTCATTTCAGGCTTCTGTTAAAAGACGACTATTTCATCGGGTGTTTGGCATTCCCACGAACAAAACACAAGAAGACATTTCTTCCATACCTCGCAGAATCTGCAATTGTTCTCATGACACCAATGAAGGCCCAAACTGCACAGACTGGAAACAGGATTCAATTCCACTTTATCCTGGTCAGAACATAACTCTGAATGTTATGCTGATAGGAGACATGGGAATTCCACTTGAAGGCATACTGTACATCAACCTTGACAGGCGACAGTACATTGAAGACCAAAAACAGTATGTTCCGTTGCCCTTGCATTCTACTCATGTCCTAAGTAATGTTTGCAATACTTTAATAATACCCCCACTTCCTCCAAAAAACCACACGGACTGTGAGACTCTTTCAGCTGAAGACAACCAAACCTGGATACTCCAACTAGTGGTCCCGTTGGTATCCCATAGAGATATCAGTTTCTTGTCCATGAATCTTCCAACTAAAGACTTGCCATGCCCCTCGGGGTACAACTTAGTCAATCAGGCAAGTCAGTGCCGCTGTGAGTGCTATAAATTTCTTACAGATGAGAAACTTAAAGTGCAATGTTTGCTTGACAAGCAAGAATTTGTGCTCCCCAAAAGATACTGGATTGGCACTACCAAACAAAACAATGAAAGCTCTGACACTAATGTTCTCCTTTCAACTGACTGTCCAAAGGTATATTGTGCAACAGCCAACAGTGGGATGCGAGTGTCATTGAAAGAGTCAGACGAGCAATGCAGGCATGGTCGGACTGGAGTGCTATGTGGCCAATGTCCCGAAGAGAAAAGTGTTCTGTATAAGTCATTCGCTTGTGAGACCTGCACCAACTGGGGGGTTCTCCTGCTGGTTCCATTCCTAATAGCAGGTCCTCTGCTAATTGCCCTCATCTGCTGCCTCAACCTTACCATCTCTGTTGGCTCCATTAATGGTTGTCTGCTGTACTGGAGCATTATCACTATTAATCATGACATCCTAACAACAAATCTAGGAGAAAGAACATATGGTTTGCAAATTCTTGGATTAACACCATTTGATGAAGTTTGCATCTATGATGGCATGGATAAATTTGCCAGCACACTCCTCACATATCTGTTCCCCATGTACCTCTTGACCTTGGTGGGGGTGATCTGTCTCCTGCCCAAGTGCAAGTGTGTCAACATGCACAAAATCAATAGGAGAATTGGGCCTCGGATCACTCCAGTGCTGGCCACCGTCATTCTACTGTCCTACACACAACTGGCTGAGAGTGTCATACATAGTTTACTCTATGTCCAACTATTTAGCACTAATGGCACTACCACCACATCCAGCCGGAGGTGGATGTTTGATGGCAGCTTGGAGTACTTCCACAGCCCAAAACACATCATCCTTGCCTGTCTGGCTATCCTGGTATTGACATGCTTCCTACTACCTGTCACCGTGATTGCCATATTTGGTGATCTGTTCAGGAGATTCTTCAGGGGACCTTGGTACATGAACTTCTTAGATACATTTCACGGAGCATTTCGCTTCCGTTTTGGATTTTGGATTGGGATTCGAATCCTACTACGCATTCTGTCCATTGTCTTGAAGATATTTCTTTCAGTGGACAAACTCTTCTTGGTTACAGCTTATCTGATAATGACTCTACTCTTTCTTCAGATCCTCATCCGCCCATTCCGAGGCATCAGGGTAGATGAATGTGTCAGCAAAAAGTTAAAGGAGAAACACTTCTCAGAACCTCTTCAACGTGAGCTAGTACACAGCATTGATCACTCCTTCCTTGTCAACCTCATAGCTGTGTTCGTGTACCTGCCACATGATGTGGAGAATATGCAAACTGTGCTAATTGTATCCAGAGTGATTGCCTTTGTGGAGTTTGTTTGCATTCTAGTGTACCACATACTGGAGTATTCCCCTGCGGGTCCATTTATCTTTGACACATGGTTCAAACTCCGACAGAAGTACAGGAGGTGGAGGGAGAAGAGGAGAGAAGCAGTATTGAACAGAGAAATGTACAAAGGGGATGAGAGGGTGCCTTGCAAAGAGCAAGTTCATCTCGTTCTTAGGGCATCTGATTGCAAAGACAGTGACTACGAAGACAGTGACACTGACAGAGACAGTGAGGAGACACTAAGCGATCACCTGGAAGATGCCACCGAGACCACAACAACGCAGGCATCTAATGAGGACTACGGCAGCCCTGTAGATGTCTCACTGAGCAGTGGGTTGACTACTCCACTGCTGAGGAATACACGTACCTAGCAAATACATGTAAAATCTTAAGACATTCACAACCATTAGTTAAGAGAGTTACTTACTTTCATCGTGCAATTGTAGCTTCATACACACATCATTTTACAGGCACTTCATATACTGCACTGTCAAACATTTCTCTTACTAATGTGATTTATGTATCCATTCATTGATTGATCAAGTTTGATAATTGGTATTCATTCCAAGTTCCAACTTACAATTGCAGTGTTGAATCTAATGCACCAACCATGACTATGTACAGTAGGTCACACAGGCAGTCAAGCTAGTGACCAATATAGAGGAAAACGCTAAGCAGATGTCATGCTTGTGACATCTATTGAGGCCCTATAAAATGGCTACTCCTTTCTTAATGTAATAGCGCACTTTGGCTAAACTAGCCCAACAGTGGATTCGAATAACAATTGAAGGCTATGGGTCACCTATCCAACCTATCTAAGACAACAGTGCATCCAAATCCAGCCTGGAGTGCACGTAAAAGAAAAGTGTCCTGGGTTGCTCTTACTCCATTCCAAATTTGTGAGCACTCTTAGCACATGGCACAGGACACCTATGGACTCAAGTCGTGTACGAGGACTCATGTACAAATGTGAAGGACTAGGATCTGAGTGCCTGTAGAACTCCAATTGGTACAGCGGTGTATGGAGTATGAAGTTTGTGTTCCCGTGTACTAACATGTCCCAATGCTGCTATTTTGCTGTGTTCATGTACATGCAGCTGTGCTCTATATGCTGCACCATCTTGGCTAAATTAAGAAAGGGGTATAAGTCAGCTCAAGAAATGATTTATATGCAAATAATGTACAAACTAGTGTAATTAAATTTCATTTGAAATTTTAAGACAGCACATATGTACATGCATGTATGGACAAAACATGCACACATGTACAGTACAGCTACCCTTTTGGTACTATTTCATGTCATAAATAAAACCAATCTTAATCCATTGAAATGGCACTGGATAAGCGGTCTGGATATGAAGCAAGTCCATGCTCAGTGCATGCACAGTTATTATCATTGTACCCATGACAATGAAAATATTTGGCAGTCTGTATATAATTAAATACAGCATATTAACAAGTGCTCCAGTCAGTGCACATTATCAAGTACTCTTGACTTTTTAGACTTCATATTACGGCAGTTGCTATACAGAATGTTTTATAACTGGCAGATAAACTCATCCTCTGAGTTAAGACCCAAACTCTTCCACCCCTTCTTCAATCTTCTTGTACTCATAGCCTCCTCTCCCATCAAACTGAAGGACAAACTGCATGTGGGACAACAGATAGGGTGGGTGATGTCAACAAGGTGCATATGTGGGTGGGCAGCATACGATGGGCACCACAGAGAATATCCACCTTCCCTCCCCCCACTCACATCCTACACCCACTGCCTAAATAAACACCCTTTTCACACGGACCCGTTTAACCTGGGTTGAACCCGGTTTCAACTCAGGGTTAAACGCATTCACATGCATATGAAAAGTGGGTTGAACCCGGGTTCAACCTGGGTTAAACTACCCAGGTTCAACTCTGGTCGCCAGCAGGGAAAAAGGGATAAAATATGGCGGATGCGGATGAACTGGATTGAGTGCAAAAATTCAGCTTTACTGGCAAAGTGACAACTACTTGGGCAATTACGCAGGAATTCTCACGGAGTCAGGGAGATTGCATAAGAGCTGCGCAGGACAAAAATCGAGCTGCCAAGTTCCAGCACAGGTTACTGTACATACTTCATCCCATGTGAATGGAAAGAAACGAAACAGGTCAAACCCCAGGTTAGTCGACTCGGGTTCGACCCTGGTTGTGTGTCTACGTGAACAAGTATTTTTAGTTAAGAATGTGTGGGGCTCCGCTCCAGCTCGAAACATGTGCTCCTTCCAGTCGCTGCTGTGTTAGCAATATAATTATAGTAGCTATTGCAACTAATTTTGTGTGATTCATTAACATACTTGTAAACAGACTTCATAGGCAAGAATGAACACGAATGACTAAAGTGAACATGAATACAGTAAAAAACATTTTGACACACATGTGCACAGCAGCACAGTACATTAACTTATGTACCTTATACACAGTTTGCATATTCTCAGAGTTGCCAAAACACAATCAAGTACACACGCACGCATGCACGCACGCACACACAGAAACACGCATGTAGCTAAATACACACATGCAAACATGCGTACATGCTCTCTACAGACATAGATGAAAGAATAGAGACATGTATGGAGGCTACACAGATAGCTGCAAGTGCTTTACAGCACACCCCCAGTCATTGCAGCAGCTAGGGTTCTGTTGTGGCAGAAGGCAGTTCGCTCGACCGCACTACGCACACCATCTAGAAGAAATTTTGAAGGGTAACTGTGTGCAATTAAGCTTTAATTGCTATAGACCGTTAGCTAAATTTGCACACTGAATTCGTGGGGCTCCCCAAGTTCTATGTCACTCCTGTCACTTCTCTGAGACAGGGAACTGAAGTCCTTCAACGGGCTGGGGCGGCCATGATTGAAAGCGTGGTATGAACCAAGTTGAGTGGAGTACAAGAAGGTGTGATAGTCTCAGGCCATCTTTCAGGAGGCAGAAACAACAAAGAGGTGGCCTGGCTATGTCAGACTAAATGCAATATGTATACACATAGCATGAGCATTGCAGCTAAAATATGCATTTGTTACTAGACCACATTTCTCACCTCATGGTGTTTCCATAATGACCTCCGGTGTGACACAGTGAAAAGGGTGATTCCACGCTACAGGAAAAGAGACAACAGGAATTAGAGAAAGGTGACAGGAAGTACAGTAACAGTGGCCTACATCTGGCTTTGAACATAAATGTGTCAATGGCCCTCATACACATACAATGATGCATACATGTACAGTATATGCATCAGTGGGACCTACCGGGTCCAGTGAATGGGACAACATACTATACACAATACCACCAAGCGTGGCACGCATGTACATAAGTACATATGTTCATAGGGAATACTTGAAGCAATAGAAGTAGTTGTGTGTTACAAGCCCAAGCTGTAACCAAACCCAAGTAACTGTCTGTCAAGGGAGTAGTTGGAATTGCTGTGAGTGGTGTACTGCACTGTATAGATACACACTGTATGTACCTCTTTGCAGTGAGAGTAGATGAAGCTCTCTACGTCCACACTGACGGCACTGGTGCACTCATCGAGGATGGCAAACTGGGGCTCATGGTAAAACAGCCTTGCCATCTGTAGGGCAAGGCAATGGGGTGAGGATGGGATGGGTGGGTGGGTTGTTTGCTAAATTATATCATTTAAAACAGATCAGATACTAATGATAAATCACCAATACAGTGGAACCCCTATACTGCGGACACCCCTCGACATAACACATGAAATCAGCCACTAGCTGTATACCAATACAAGCAGAAATGACACAGCCAATCTGTCCAGCTTTTCCAGATAAATGCTGTGCTCACAGTAGCACAGCATTGACAGATTAGCGACTTCTCTACAGCTTGTAAGAACAATTACAGAAAAGTCTTGTCTTCAGAGAAGTGCTTGCACTGCCTCATAATGGACAGGCTTCAAACAATCATACCTGAACTTGTGGAGGCTATGACTGATCGCCAACGACAACAAACACTCACTCACCTACTTTGGTCATCTCACAACTGCACAATGCCATTTTCACACCTATTACTGCTAACTTATGAGTACTGGCAACTGATTAAGACTGCAAGCCCATTGGTCAATTCAGGCAAATGGCTTTCTCAGATTCCCTTCACCTTTTTGGTGAAACCACCAGCAAGCAGAGTGGGTCTAGTGCACTAAACTAAAGCATTCACTCACTGCAATTCTCTGCTTCTCCCCACCACTCAGTACATCCATCCAGTCCTGCATGCACAAGAGTAGTGAGACACAGTTTCACACTTAGGCAATAGTGAAATGGTACTCACTGTATTATGAACAATGTAAGTATACTATGAACTGCATACAGTACATGTATGTACTGTACTAACCTGTACTGTGTCCCAGGAGCCCTCCCTTTCAAGGAGATAGGAAAGTTGGACCTGCATAGACAGAAATGCATGAAGTGATTGAGATGTGCACACGTGTACACACGCCTGTACACGTGCACACTTGTGAGTACATTTGCATGAATTGTCTAATCCTGCCTGCAATTGCCTCAATGTATGAGCGTACACTGTCTGTGCATGTCTAGTATACAAGTACATACAAGTATGTACATGTAAACACACTTGTGTGTGTGCAATATACAGCATGGAAATATACAGTGGATGTGTGGCATTCTATATACAACACAGGGCATACTACCTAACACATTGCATCACTCATCCATACTGTACCTTGTCCATGATATGCTGCAAGACATCATCTGATAGTCCTTTCCTCGACATGTCATCAGCAGAATCTGGGTAGATGACCTGGTCCCTCAAGGTCCCAATGGCCATGTACGGTCGCTGAGGGCACAAACAGTCACACACATGCAGCAACATACACAAGATGAGTCACCTGTGCATCATCTCTTGAGAATAAGTGATTGTGCATGATTCCCACATTGTACCATTTGCCATACACCCCACCAACACACCTGAGGAATGTAAAATAGTTTGCTCTTTCGTGGCTTCACCATTCGCCCACCAAACAAGGGCCAGAGCTGAAGGAGAGAGACAAGGAGTGAGTTGGTAGAATGTAGCATAATGAGGAAGGACACAGAGGAGGGATGTGATACAAATGATTACATAATATGACCTTTGCACTGTACAAACCTCTCCCAGAATACGAAACAGAGAGCTCTTTCCACATCCATTGGGACCACAGACCAGCACATTCATCCCAGATTTCACCTGAAAGCACAACACAAACAAACACTGAAACCGCAACACATACACATACACACACACACAGACACACACACACACACACACACACACACACACACACACACACACACACACACAATATGCCAACTAAGAGAGGTGCAACATACTGTATGCCATTATGCTAACCCAGAGCAAACAGAAATGCCAGAAATAGCGTCAAGGAGATGGAATGTAAATCAGCAGAAATGTCTGCTATCTAACTCTTCATAATATTGACCACATCTGCACCATGGCCACTCAAACAGCCTTTCAATCTCACCACCCCCCCCCCCCCCCCCCTCCTTACTTCAAAGTTGAGCTCTTTGACGAGGACATCTCCATTAGGTGTTACAAGAGGGACGTGTTCAAACCTGGCAAGGAAGAAACACTAGACATCTACAGAGACCTAAGGCTACGTATGTAGGCATGCACCAAACAGAGGAACATCATTCCCTCCTTCACCACAGTACCTGATCTCAAACAGTAACAACACACACTGCACATGCTTGCACACACACACATGTACACACACACCCGCACACACACACACACACACACATGCACACACCCACACACATGCACACACACACACACACACACCCACACCCACACACACACACACACACACACACATGCACACACACACACACACATGCACACACACACACACACATGCACACACACACATGCACACACACACACCTTATAAGACGGTCTGCCTCCACTACTTCCCCTGCCCCAGGGACAAGTGGCACAGCTGGCACAAGATCTGAGTATGAAGAAACACAATGCACATTCACATTCACATTGAGACAACTTACAATACATTACACACAATAGAATAGTGCATTGTGCTCAGATGATATAGTCGGCATGCGTGCACAGATCCCAATCTATCTGATATATTTCTTATGCACTAAACAGTGTATAGTCAATGCTGAATTGGTTTAAAGTACACTGATGTGTGAAGTACGTACTGTATAAATGGGACAAGGAACATGGTCTAGGACTGAATCACAAGGAACACTAGTACGTAGATCATGATCTTGTCTTAGGACTCTCCCTAGGAGACCTTAACCCTGTTGTCATATCATTATGTGCAGAACTGACTGTACCATTACTGGACTAGTTGTATTCACATAGTTTTTTTGTTGACACCACTCTAAAAGAGCCAGCCTCCCGGCCCCAAACAACACTATAGCAATGCAATCTACCTGTATAAAGTGGCCACCTCATTATAAAAGTCAATTATAACTGGCCCATAGGTGGTAGCCCTAGGCAGGATCCACTGTACAGGGCCGGAGCCACATGATTTGAAGTGGTCAGGTTCTACATTGGAATGTGTAACAGCTTATTTCTGTAGGAGGGTCTGGGGCATGCCCTCCAAGGAAAATTTGAATAATGTGACCTGGAATGTTGCTTCTGAGCGCCCCCTGGCAGGTAGCTATCAAAGGGTATTATATTATACACACTTGCCATCTTTTCAATACATTGCATACCACAATTGCCCAATAATGTGAAAATGGCCGCCATTCGCACGAGAATCCTGTTCTTTGAGGAGCAAAATTTAAGGTCTCTAAGGCTTATAAAGTATAGTAGGCTAAGCTGTGGAGTCTATATTGCTTTTTAAAGGTGAGTGCTAGCCTTTGTTTCAAACTATACATGAAAAAGGTGGTCAGGTTGAAACCTGACCAACCTGATCAGTGGTGCTGGCCCTGCTGTATACACTGCATGTGTGGCTGCCATTGTATGATGAATACACATGGTGCAGATACTACAGAGGAGGTCACCGGCCGCTTGATACCCCAACTAGAACTCGAAGATATACAGATAGATAGATAAATAGATAGATATTTTGACAGAATACTACACAACACTACTTTCGAGACAGAACACCCTGTCTGCACTCACCCTGTCCCCCCTCTGCAGGTTTGTTGTTGACCATGGTACGCTGGTACTTGCCAACTTGGAGGTCCTTTAGGACTCGGATAAGCTCATCAACTCGAGCAGTGAAGCTACAAGAGGAAATCATAACACATAACAAACTATAAATGTCTATACATTACATATTGTAGAGAACAGTGCAATCAGAGTTAAATGAGTTTCTGTGAATTGAGTTCACTAATTGATTAGCCAACTGAATCATGGATAGCATGGGAGAACTGAGCCATTAATTACACAGTTTGAAGAATTCATTTCCCTCACTTTACTGCATGCCACATACTGTACATACACACTGCATTACTCCTTTCAAAGCAGTACAAATAGCTAGTGCACATTTCCCATGTCTTTACATGCAACGACAGCCAGAAACATCTGATACAGTTGACTCTAATGCTGCACATGTGGAGTAATAACTTTGTGGGTATAACACAAATAAGGCATGAGTATTTGAAAGTGAGAGCTACTGCTTCAATATTGAGCCAAAATATTAATCGAATTGTTGACATCTGAATAGGTGTTATTACCTGGCCCACCTCCATCATGATCATAATTACTGTACGTAGGTATGTGAACAAACATGCACTGAATGTAGTTGTATTCATGTATTGTCTGTGACTATTTCACTTGTACTTTAGACACCTATTCAGCAGCTGACACAACATGAGACCAGTTACAGCCAGTTACAACAGGGAAAAAGAAGTTGTTGGTTCATACAAACAGTGGAAGCACCAATGTGCGACAGCAAATGATTTGTAAATGTCATTCCCTCCACACACTCACTTACTATTCTGTTGACACACCACCACTGTCTACAGTCACAGTCACCAACGACTACTGTCATGCTGACAGTCAAGTCATGCCAGGAGCCAGGACAATGTTCACAGAACACATGAAGGTATTGTGACAATGCATGAGCAAACAGGCGTTACAGTTCTTCCATGGAGACCACCATTTTGGTGAAAATACATACAGTGCCTACAGTATTGTCTGGCGTGCATTCATTAATCACATTCATAATTTTTGTACATATGTAGCTACTCCATAGAGCTCAAGAGGTTACAGTTTCAATGTATGCAGAGATAGCCTTATGTACAGTATGTATAGCAGCTATTGCTCACAGAGAAGTCAGTCTGACAGCAGAGATGGGTAAGAGAAGCTATCTCTTTCAGACAGTGTGGCTTGTGCTACTTTCCTGTTGCTTTGGAGTCATTGCTGAGAGCGAGTACTGGGTGGTACCAGCCAAGGAAGACTGCCAGCACAAGGAGAACTGCAGCACTCTTGAAGAGTATGTCAAGACAGGAGCTTTCAATCAGTCAAACGTAGTGTGGATTTTCAAAGAAGGCAAGCATGCTTTGAATGGTACTATTGTTCCTTTTACAAATGTACACAATGTCACCCTGATGGGCAGCAGGGAATGTGAGCCACCAGATATTGACAACTGCACCATACAGTGTATAGGGGACCAAGTGTGCATGTTTCTCTTTGTTACATCAAACAACATCACCATCAGTAACCTACGCTTTGTCCATCAAGATACATTTGACTTGAATCCTGTCAGTGAGAACACTCTGAGGCAATACCTACCAATGCAAAATAATCTGTGTTACAGCTACAGCCTTGGCTTTCCCTCATCCATGGCACATGCTCACTACAAAAACTGCCTTCATGACAGGAGCTGGGTGTTTGTTGACACTGTTAATGTCACAGTGAGCAACATTACATTTGTAGGTAGAAACAGCTACTGGGCTGTAGTGAGACCAAACGGGAAATACACAGTTTCAAATTGTCAGTTCCACCGACTCTTTTTGGCACAGTCTTCAATATCAGGAGATCCCCAGCACTACATGACAGTTGTACTGAGAAAACCTCTTGACCGTCAAAGTACATTAGCATTCCTGATCACAAACAGTAAATTTACGTCTAACACTTTCTTTCCATCAATACCTTTCATTAGGATGCTGAAGAAAAATCATATGAGCAACACCACTGAAGTAGGGGTACTGGTTACTTACCCTGCAGTGCATGTCATATCTGATATGCCACTAAGCGGGTGGAAGACCAATTTCACTATTCACAAATGCTCTTTTCGCAAGTGCTCTCCTTTCCAGTTGACAGCAGTTGAAGACCCTGGACTTACTGTTACTTTGAATACAGTTAATGCCAATGCCCGCAATCAGAAACTACAGGAATGGTGGGCACAAGTTCGCTATCCTTTCTTAGGGTCTGCAATTCGTCTATTCCTGACCAATTGCTATACTCCAAAGATGCATCAAATTCAAACCTCTGCACAGACTTCAAAAATGAATCAACATCTATGTGTTATGAACAGTTCCGCTCCACTTTCCAACATAACACTTATATCAAGTAATTTTACACTGTTCACAAGTGACAAAGGCTGTACGTTCCTCTATCAAGGGCATATTGCTGAAGGGTGCCCCAGAGGGTTAAGAATAGTTCTTCAGAGTAACTCGTTTGCATATTGCTATTCACAAAAGTTCAGGAGCACTGTGTATGCTCATCAGGATCACATGGATCAGCATCTTGTGGACCACCACACACACCAAGGAAATGAACCTACCCATGATGAGCACATGCTAGTAATAGATTCCAACATCAATAAGCAAAACTTCATGAACAATAAACTAGACACAAGGTGTGTGGTGTTTGAAAGACATCCAGACAGCAAGACTAGGTATCAAACAGGAAGCGTTAGTTATAAAATCAGATGCGAAGACTGTCAAGATTCATGCATCGGGCAAGGTGTGTACTTCATCAGTGGCTTCCAGCAAAAAGACAGAGTCCTGTTCTCAGGAAATAGAATCACCGTGAATATGGCACAAGGGCTGACTCTGGTTGGCTCTGTGTTAGAGCTGGCAGGTACAAACTTCATCCAGAGGAGCAAAGATTACTATGGGGGTGGACTAGCAATGTATGACAACTCCCAATTGTGGATCAGGAATGGCTCCCAACTGGATGTCTCCAGAAACCATGCAATTGTGCGTGGAGGGGGCATTTTTATTCATGACTCATGCCCTGCAGTCCATTCCAGAGACTGTCCCTGCTTCTTTCAGTTCATTGGCAATGATGGCATGCCTCTCAGGAATACATCAGCTGATAGTTTCAGTGCTTCTGTGACTCTTCACAAAAATACAGTACGTGTTGCCAGTCGTGCTCGTGCTACAATGATATTCAACTCCAATATTGACAACTGTGCTTTGAAAGGACTGTTCAATGATTCCGTAAAGAAAGAGTTATTTCAACGGGTGTTTGGCATTGTAGATCTCAAGAACATTACACAGGATAAAATCTCTTCCATAACACGCAGCTTCTGCAATTGTTCCAATGATAATGACAGAACTGCAAAATGCACACCTTGGAGGTATGATCTACTCCCAGTTTACCCTGGTCAAAATCTAACTTTGAATGTTATGGTATTAGGAGACATGAGGATTCCACTTGAAAATGTGCTATACGTCAGACTTGAGGAAAAGCAGTATGCGAAACAGAAGAAGTCTTACTTTCCTCTGCCACTGCACTCCACACATGTGCTGCAGAGTGATTGCAATAAGATAACAATACCTCCACTTCCACCAGAAGGCAAGTCTCCCTGGGTACTGCAACTAATGGTGCCTTTAATACCAGGCAGAAATCAGGATGTCTTCTTGTATGCATACATTCAAACAAGGACTTCAAAATGCCCAAAGGCTTACAGTCTTGTCAAATCAGACAGTCAGATTCAGTGTGAGTGTTACAAATTTCTTTATCACATGAAAGTAAAGTGCTTACTCGATGTCCAGCAATTCACACTTCCCAAAAACTACTGGATTAGCACTGAAGAAGGAAACAAAGACAATTCAAATACCAAAGTCCTTCTCTCAGCAGACTGTCCAAAGATTTACTGCATTACAACCAAAGGTGGGAAACAAGTGTCGCTCGATGAGCCAGACAAACAATGCACGCATGGACGATCTGGAGTGCTATGTGGACAGTGCCCCAAAGGCAAAAGTGTTGTTGGTTACTCATTTGCTTGCAAGACCTGCACCAACTGGGGAGTTCTTCTGCTGGTTCCATTCCTAATAGCAGGTCCTCTGCTAATTGCCCTCATCTGCTGCCTCAACCTTACCATCTCCGTTGGCTCCATCAATGGCTTTCTACTCTACATTAACATCATTGGCATCCACAGAGACACCCTAACAATTAGTACAGGAGACAGCACACAGGGTATGCGGCTAATTGGAGCAATACCTGTTGACGGAATTTGCATCTATGATGGCATGGATGAGTTTGCCAGCACACTCCTCTCATATCTGTTCCCCATGTACCTCTTGACCTTGGTGGGGGTGATCTGTCTCCTGCCCAAGTGCAAGTGTGTCAACATGCACAAGATCAATAGGAGAATTGGGCCTCGGATCACTCCAGTGCTGGCCACCATAATTCTACTGTCTTACACACAGCTGGCCGAAAGCGTCATCAGGAGTCTACTCTACGTTGAACTGTTTGAAACAGATGGCACTAACACCACCTCCAGACTGGTGTGGATGTTTGATGGCAGCTTGGAGTACTTCCACAGCCCAAAACACATCATCCTTGCCTGTCTGGCTCTTCTGGTATTGACATGCTTCCTACTACCTGTCACTGTGATTGCTATATTTGGTGATCTGTTCAGGCGATTCTTCCGAGGACCTTGGTACATGAACTTCTTAGATACCTTTCACGGAGCATTTCGCTTCCGTTTCGGATTTTGGATTGGTATTAGAATCCTACTGCGCATTCTGTCCATGGTTATGAAAATATTTCTTCCAGTGAATGAACTCTTCTTGATTACTGCTTACACTATAATGACACTGCTATTTCTTCAGATTCTCATCCGCCCATTTAGAGGTATCAGGGTAGATGAGTGTGTTAGCAAAAGGATAAAGGAGAAACATTTCCCAGAGCCTCTTCAACGTGAGCTAGTACACAGCATTGACCACTCCTTCCTTGTCAACCTCATAGCTGTGTTCATGTACCTACCATATGATGTACAGAATACGGCTACTGTATTGATTGTATCCAGAGTGATTGCCTATATGGAGTTTACTAGCATTCTGCTGTACCACACACTGGAGTATTCCCCAGTGGGTCCATTCATCTTTGACAATTGGTTTAAACTCCGAAGGAGGTACAGGAGGTGGAGGGAGAAGAGGAGAGAAGCAGTGCTGGCTAGAAAATGGCACATTGCTGAAGGAACAGAGCGTCATGAAAGGCATTTTGATCTTGTTCTGAGGGCATCAGATTGCACAGATAGTGACTATGAAGACAGTGAGAGCAATGAGGACAGCGTTACAGAGACACCAAGTGACCATGTACAAGAAGTCAATGAGGCTTTGACTAATGAGAGAGACTGTAGCAGCTCTGTAGATGTGCCACTGAGCAGTGGGCTGACTACTCCCCTGCTGAGGAAGCTACCGAGACATAAATAGCAAATATTTGTAAAAGTCCTAAAACGTTCACTAACATTAGTTAAGGGTGTTATATACTTTCATCTTGCAACTTCAAATTTCTCTCCATTTCACAGGCACAACATACATTGTATCTTCAACATTACTACGTATAATTATATTATTGTGATTTATAATTATATATCTGCTCATTGATCATGTTAGATATTATTATATTTGAGGTTCCCTCTAACTTTGTACAGTAGGCCAAACAGAATGTATTTAAATGGCATGTATTTAAATGGCACTGGATATGCAGTACGGATATGAAGTTACGTAGTCCATGCTCTGTGCATGCAAGTAGTTATTATTACTGTACCAATGACCATGAAACCATATGGCAGTCTGTATACAATTAAATACAGCATATTAACAAGTGCTCCAGTCAGTGCACATTATCAAGTACTCTTGACATTATTGAATTCATATTATGGCAGCTGCTACACAGAATGTCTTAGAACTGGCAGATAAACTCATCCTTTGAGTTAAGACCCAAACTCTTCCACCCCTTCTTCAATCTTCTTGTACTCGTATCCTCCTCTCCCATCAAACTGAAGGACAAACTGCATGTGTGACAACAGATAGGGTGGGTGGTGTCAACAAGGCACATATGTGGGTGGGAAGCATATGATGGGCACCACAGAGAATATCCACCTTCCCTCCCCCCACTCACGCCCTACACATGTGAATGGAAAGAAACGAAACAGGTCAAACCCCAGGTTAGTCGACTCGGGTTCAACCCTGGTTGTGTGTCTATGTGAACAAGTATTTTGAGTTAAGAATGTGTGGGGCTCCGCTCCAGCTCGAAACATGTGCTCCTTCCAGTCGCTGCTGTGTTACCAATATAATTATAGTAGCAATTGCAACTAATTTTGTGTAATTCATTAACACACTTGTGAACACACTTCACAGGCAAGAATGAACACGAATGACTGACGTGAACATGGATAGAGTCAAAAATATTTTGACACACGTGTGCAAGGCAGCACAGTACATTACCTTATGTACCTTATACACAGTTTGCATATTCTCAGAGTTGCCAAAAACACAATCAAGTACACACGCACGCATGCACGCACAGAAACACGCATGTAGCTAATTACACACATGCAAACATGTGTACATGCTCTCAAAGACATGGATGAGAGAAGAGAGACATGGATGGAGGGTACACAGATAGCTGCAAGTGCTTTACAGCACACCCCTAGCCATTGCCGCAGCTAGGGTTCTGTTGTGGCAGAAGGCAGCTCGCTTGATCGCACTATGTGAACAATCTAGAAGAAATTTTTAAGGGTAACTGTGCGCAAGCTTTAATTGCTATAGACCATTAGCTAAGCTTTGCGTACTGAATTCGTGGGGTTCCCAAGTTCTATGTCGATCCTGTCACTTCTTTGAGACAAGGAACTGAAGTCCTACAATGGGCTGGGACGGCCATGATTGAAAGCGTGGTGTGAGCCAAGTTGCCGAACTGCTTTCTGTAGGGTTTCAGACCATAAGCAGTGTGGTTGCCTGTTCTACAACTTTCGAAGGCAGAAGACGCCTATGCTCCGTGCGGAACGACGTTTGGAAGCTGGTTTCAAAGTCCTTCCCTTGTTCCTTCCGGTGTGAGAGATGTAAACAAAATGGCCAATAATATAAATTCCCTATCAACAATACTACCGCCGATTACTGTATAGTGCAAAATTTTCGCAGGACAATATTTTCACGAGTCTTAAAATTTTGGCACAAACTGTAATTATTGCGAGAAAGATTTCGTGTTTTGTGAGAGCCAGTAAGCCACGCCCCCTATACAATGGTGTTACTAATGACCCTATTCATTGCTATGGCACTGTTGATGACCACCATTTGTACGAAGTGTGGTTACGTAGGCCTGCACCTGCTTATCCAGCTCACTTCCCAGCAACAGTGGACGACCTTTCTTGTCTACTAGTTCCGTCACAGCAATCTCTTTATCTGCTTTCATATAATTCACCACTTCAACCTCGTACTTCTTCCAAGTTTGCATGCTGCTTTCCTTCAGAGGACGGCCAGGGAATGCTTTGAAAAAGAATCGTACAGTCACTGTTACACTGTGCTCTGCTGCCATTTTTCCAATATGAGCCTTCCCCTTTGGGGTAAAGTGCTCGTACGCTCCGCGTCGTGAACTGCAAGCAGTATCCTCTTCGCCTGCATCAGCGCTGATGACCTTCTTTACCACTTCATTGGCAGCTACAATGGTGGACACCGGTACTACTGTTTACAGCCAACTGTCTGGCTTTGGCAGCACTGAACCAGGGCGCGTGAAGTAGTCATATAGAGACATCGATTACAGACTCACCTGTAATGGCTGAAAACTTTAGGGCGGCAGCTGTAGTAGTCAGCACTTGGTGATGAGATCACAAGCATGAGGCACTGTGCCTTCTGAGCATGCACAGCTAGGCTAGATCTGCTGTGGTGTATAGTTACAGGCAGCTAGCTATGCCATTTGTCTAAGTTCACCAAAATATTCGTGGAAAATATTTTCGCGAATCATAATCTATCCATGAAATTTGCAAAAATATTCTCGCGCGAAACTTTTGCGCTACATGGTATTATATAAATGTAAGAACAGTTGTACTACCGCAGTTTATGTATTATATAAATATACCGATATACATATATACCACCGAAAGCGTAGCATGAAGCCATACAACAAAATTTCAAAACAAAAACAATATAGGGGCTGGTTGTGGCCTAAAAAGGTGAAAACATCAGTAGTACACCTTAGGGGAGTACAAATAGGCGTGATAGTCTCAGGCCATCCTTGCAGGAGGCAGAAACAACAAAAAGATGGCCTGGCTATGTGAGACTAAATGCAATATGTATACACAATAGCAGAGTGGCCCGCCTTCGGCGAGCTACGGCGCCCGATGCCTGTGCCTGTGCATAATGCAGTACCAAGAACAATAATGCAGTAAGTCATATGGTTTGACCAAGAATGTGAGAAGGAAAACAAAATCATCACATCCAGCTAAATGCATATTTATAGAGTGCAGTTCTAGCAGAGTGGCCCACCTTCGGCGAGCTACGGCGCCCGACGCCTGTCCCCGATGCCCTCAGCAACCATGTTAATGTTACAGCTCGCTGAATATAAAATTATAGCTGGTGTGATGATTATCGGTTTAAATTCAAATGCGGGATGACAGCCAATCAAGTCCGTTAAAAACCGGAAGTCACTGAGAACAATAATTAGAAAATGGTTGTCGTCCGCGAAGGAAAAAGCGGAAATGGACGGATAACTCTCTACGGACCGCAAGACGGGCAATGTCAACCCCGCTATAACCTGTCCCCGGGTGCCCCCAGCAATCACAGCGAGTTTGAGGGCGGTGAAGCGAGAAACGCACACGGTTATCACGAACACACACACAGACAGACAATTTCGGCTTTATATATTAGATAGCATGAGCATTGCAGCTGAAATATGCATTTGTTACTAGACCACATTTCTCACCTCATGGTGTTTCCATAATGACCTCCGGTGTGACACAGTGAAAAGGGTGATTCCACGCTACAGGAAAAGAGACAACAGGAAGAAAGGTGACAGGAAGTACAGTAACAGTGGCCTACATCTGGCTTTGAACATAAATGTGTCAATGGCCCTCACACACATACAATGATGCATACATGTACAGTATATGCATCAGTGGGACCTACCGGGTCCAGTGAATGGGACAACATACTATACACAATACCACCAAGCGTGGCACGCATGTACATAAGCACATATGTTCATAGGGAATACTTGAAGCAATAGAAGTAGTTGTGTGTTACAAGCCCAAGCTGTAACCAAACCCAAGTAACTGTCTGTCAAGGGAGTAGTTGGAATTGCTGTGAGTGGTGTACTGCACTGTATAGATACACACTGTATGTACCTCTTTGCAGTGAGAGTAGATGAAGCTCTCTACGTCCACACTGACGGCACTGGTGCACTCATCGAGGATGGCAAACTGGGGCTCATGGTAAAACAGCCTTGCCATCTGTAGGGCAAGGCAATGGGGTGAGGATGGGATGGGTGGGTGGGTTGTTTGCTAAATTATATCATTTAAAACAGATCAGATACTAATGATAAATCACCAATACAGTGGAACCCCTATACTGCGGACACCCCTCGACATAACACATGAAATCAGCCACTAGCTGTATACCAATACAAGCAGAAATGACACAGCCAATCTGTCCAGCTTTTCCAGATAAATGCTGTGCTCACAGTAGCACAGCATTGACAGATTAGCGACTTCTCTACAGCTTGTAAGAACAATTACAGAAAAGTCTTGTCTTCAGAGAAGTGCTTGCACTGCCTCATAATGGACAGGCTGCAAACAATCATACCTGAACTTGTGGAGGCTATGACTGATCGCCAACGACAACAAACACTCACTCACCTACTTTGGTCATCTCACAACTGCACAATGCCATTTTCACACCTATTACTGCTAACTTATGAGTACTGGCAACTAATTAAGACTGCAAGCCCATTGGTCAGTTCAGGCAAATGGCTTTCTCAGATTCCTTTTACCTTTTTGGTGAAACCACCTGCAAGCAGAGTGGG
>OZ025886.1:1847883-2110383 GCA_964019415.1 Ianthella basta
GTAGCCCTAGGCAGGATCCACTGTACAGGGCCGGAGCCACATGATTTGAAGTGGTCAGGTTCTACATTGGACTGTGTAACAGCTTATTTCTGTGGGAGGCTCTGGGGGCATGCCCTCCAAGGAAAGTTTTGAATAATGTGACCTGGAATATTGCTTCTGAGCGCCCCCTGGCAGGTAGCTATCAAAGGGTATTATATTATACACACTTGTCATCTTTTCAATACATTGCATACCACAATTGCCCAATAATTATTGCACAAGTGTGAAAATGGCCGCCATTCGCACGAGAATCCTGTTCTTTGAGGAGCAAAATTTAAGGTCTCTAAGGCTTATAAAGTATAGTAGGCTAAGCTGTGGAGTCTATATTGCTTTTCAAAGGTGAGTGCTGGCCTTTGTTTCAAACTATACATGAAAAAGGTGGTCAGGTTGAAACGACCAACCTGACCAGTGGTGCTGGCCCTGCTGTATACACTGCACGTGTGGCTGCCATTGTATGATGAATACACATGGTGCAGATACTACAGAGGAGGTCACCGGCCGCTTGATACCCTAACTAGAACTCGAAGATATACAGATAGATAGATAAATAGATATTTTGACAGAATACTACACAACACTACTTTCGAGACAGAACACCCTGTCCGCACTCACCCTGTCCCCCCTCTGCAGGTTTGTTGCTGACCATGGTACGCTGGTACTTGCCAACTTGGAGGTCCTTTAGGACTCGGATAAGCTCATCCACTCGAGCAGTGAAGCTACAAGAGGAAATCATAACACATAACAAACTATAAATGTCTATACATTACCTATTGTAGAGAACAGTGCAATCAGAGTTAAATGAGTTCTGTGAATTGAATTCACTAATCGACTAGCCAACTGAATCATGTATAGTATGGGAGAACTGAGCCACTGATTGCACAGTTTGAAGAATTCATTTCCCACACTTCACTGCACACCAAATTCTGTACATACACACTGCATTACTCCTTTCAAAGTAGTACGAATAGCTAGTGCACATTTCCCATGTCTTTACATGCAATGGCAGCCAGAAACATCTGATACAGTTGACTCTAATGCGGCGCATGTGGAGTAATAACTTTGTGGGTATAACACAAATAAAGCATGATTATTTGAAAGTGGAAACTACTGCTTCAATTGAGCCAAAATATTAATCGAAGATTCAGTATTGCTGACATCTGAATAGCTGTAATTACTAGGGACACCTCCACACAGCATGCACTGAATGTACGTACGTAGTTGCATTCATGTATTGTCTGAGACTGTTTCGCTACTTTAGACATCAATTCAACAGCTGAACAACACAACATGAGACCAGTTACAGGCAGTTACAACAGGGAAAAAGAAGTTGTTAGTTCATAAAAACAGTGGAAGCACCAATGTGCGACAGCACATGATTTGCAATGTCTTTCCCTTCACACAGTCACTTCCTATTCTGTTGACACACCACCACTGTCTACAGTCACAGTCACCAACGACCACTGTCATGGTGACAGTCAAGTCATGCCAGGAGCCAGGACAATGTTCACAGAACATGACAGTATTGTGACAATGCATGAGCAAACAGGCGTTACAGTTCTTTCATGGAGGCCACCTGTTTGGTGAAAATACATACAGTACCTACAGTATTGTCTGGCGTGCATTCATTAATCACATTCATATTTTGTACCTATGTAGCTACTGCATAGAATTCAAGAGGTTACAGTTTAACTGTATGCAGAGATAACCCTATGTACAGTGTGTATAGCAGCCATTAGTCGCATAAAGTCAGTCTGACAACAGAGATGGGTAAGAGAGGCTATCTCTTTCAGACAGTGTGGCTTGTGCTACTTTCCTGTTGCCTTGGAGTCATTGCTGAGAGTGAGTACTGGGTGGTACCAGCCAAGGAAGACTGCCAGCACAAGGAGAACTGCGGCACTCTTAAAGAGTACGTCAAGACAGGAGCTTTCAATCAGTCAAACGTAGTGTGGAGTTTCAAAAAAGGCAAGCATGCTTTGAATGGTACTATTGTTCCTTTTACAAATGTACACAATGTCACTCTGAGAGGCAGCAGGGAATGTGAGCCACCAGATATTAACAACTGCATCATAGAGTGTATTGGTAAACAAGTGTGCATGTTCCTCTTTGTTACATCACACAACATCACCATCAGTAACCTACGCTTTGTCCATCAAGATACATTTGACTTGAATCCTGTCAGTGAGAACACTCTGAGGCAATACCTTCCAATGCAAAATAATCTGTGTTACAACCACAGCCTTGGCTTTCCCTCGTCCATGGCACATGCTCACTACAAAAACTGTCTTCATGACAGGAGCTGGGTGTTTGTAGACACTGTTCACGTCACTGCGAGAAATGTCAATTTCACAGGTAGAAACAGCTACTGGGCTATAGTGAGACCAAACGGGAAATACACGGTTTTGAATTGTCAGTTTCACTGTCTCTTTTTGGCACAGTCTTCAATATCAGGAGATCCCCAGCATTACATGACAGTTGTACTGAGAAAACCTCTTGACAGTCAAAGCACATTAGTATTAATGATCACAAACAGTACATTTACGTCTAACACTTCGTTTCCATCAAAAGATTTCATTAAGATGTTGAAGACAAATCATAGGAGCAACCCTACTAAAGTAGGGGTACTGGTGACATATCCCGCAGTTCATGTCATATCTGATAAGCCACTAAACGGGTGGAAGACCAACATCACCATTTACAAAAGCCACTTCAGCAAGTGCTCTCCATTCCAATTGACAGCAGTTGAAGACCCTGGACTTACTGTTACTTTGAATGCAGTTACTGCAAATGCCCGCAACCAGAAACTGCAGAAATGGTGGGCACAAGTTCACTATCCTTTCTTAGCGTCTGCAATTCGTCTATTCCTGACCAACTGCTATACACCAAATGTGCATCAAACTCAATCCTCTGAACAAACTTCAAATTTGAATCAACATCAATGTCTTACGAACAATTCTGTTCCACTTTCCAACATAACACTTATATCAAGCGAACTTACAAGCTTCACAAGTGATGAAGGGTGTGCTTTCCTCTATGAAGGAAATATTGCTGGAGGTTGCCCCAGAGGGTTAAGAATAGTTCTTCAGAACAACACTTTTGCATATTGCTATTCAAAAAAATTCAGAAGCAGTGTTTCTGCTCATCAGCAGCTTGTGGATAGCCACACACAGCCAGAACCTATCCATTATGAGCACAGACTAGTAATAGATTCCAACATCAATAAGCAAAACTTCATAAAGAATAAACTAGACAGAAGGTGTGTGTGGTTTGAACGACATCCGGACAGTAAGACAAAGTATTTGAATAGAACAGGAAATGTTATCTATAAAATCAAATGTGAAGAATGTCAAGATTCATGCATTGGGCAAGGCGTGTACTTCATCAGTGGCTTCCAGCACCATGATAGGGTCCTGTTCACAGGAAACAGAGTTACCATGAATACTGCACAAGGGCTGACTCTGGTTGGTTCTGTGCTAGAACTGGCAGGAAGAAACTTTATCCGGGGGAATACAGACAACTACGGTGGTGGACTAGCAATGTATAATTCCCAGTTGTGGATCAGAAATGGCTCAAAGCTGGATGTCTCCAGAAACCATGCACTTGTGCGAGGAGGGGGCATTTACATTTATGACTCTTGCACAACAGTCCACTCCAGAGACTGTCCCTGCTTCTTTCAGTTCATTGGCAATGATGGCAGGCCTCTCAGGAATACATCAACTGACAGTTTCAGTGCTTCTGTGATTCTTAACAAAAATACAGTGCGTCCTGCTAGTCGTACTCGCCGGGCTACAATGATACTCAACTCCAATATTGACAACTGTGTCGTAAATGAGTTGTTTGCAGATTCCGCTAAGAGAGAACTATTTAAGCGAGTGTTTGGCATTCCAAATCCAGAAAACATTACACAGGATGAAATTTCTTCTAAAACACGCAGTTTTTGCAATTGTTCCAATGTCAATGGTCGTACCCCAAAATGCACACCCTGGTGGTATAATCCACTCCTGGTTTACCCTGGTCAAAATCTATCTCTAAATGTTATGGCGTTAGGAGACATGAGGATCCCACTTGAAAATGTGTTATACATCAAACTTGAGCAGAAAAAGTATGCAAAAGAGGACCACTCTTACTATCCTCTGCCACTACACTCCACACATATATTGCACAGTGGATGCAATAAGATAACAATACCTCCACTTCCACCAGCAGACGGGTCTACCTGGATACTGCAACTAATGGTGCCTTTGATACCAGGCAGAAATCAGGATGTCTTCTTGTATGCATACGTTCAAACCAAAATATTACCATGCCCAAAGGCTTACAGTCTTGTTGAATCAGCCAGTCAGACTCGGTGTGAGTGTTACAAATTTCTTTATCAGAAGAACGTAAAGTGCTCACTTGATGTCCAGCAATTCACACTCCCAAAAAACTACTGGATTAGCACTGAAGAAGGAAACAAAGACAATTCAAATACTAAAGTCCTTCTCTCAACACACTGTCCAAGGGTTTACTGTAAAGGCAAGAAACAAGTGTCACTGAATGAACCAGACAAACAATGCAGGCATGGCCGCTCTGGAGTGCTATGTGGACAGTGCCCCAAAGGCAAAAGTGTTGTTGGCTACTCATTTGCTTGCAAGACCTGCACCAACTGGGGAGTTCTCCTGTTGGTTCTATCTCTAATAGCAAGCCCTCTGCTAATTGCCCTCATCTGCTGTCTCAACCTTACCATCTCTGTTGGCTCCATCAATGGCTTTCTGCTCTACATTAACATCATTGGCATCCACAGAGACACCCTAACAATTAGTACAGGAGACAGCACACAGGGCATGTGGCTGTTTGGCGCAATACCTGTTGACGGAATTTGCGTATATGATGGCATGGATGAGTTTGCCAGCACACTCCTCTCATATCTGTTCCCCATGTACCTCTTGACCTTGGTGGGGGTGATCTGTCTCATGCCCAAGTGCAAGTGTGTCAACATGCACAAGATCAATAGGAGAATTGGGCCTCGGATCACTCCAGTGCTGGCCACCGTCATTCTACTGTCTTACACACAGTTGGCTGCGAGTGTCATCAGGAGTCTACTCTACGTTGAGCTGTTTGAAACTGATGGCAATAACATCACCTCCAGCCTGAGGTGGATGTTTGATGGCAGCTTGGAGTACTTCCACAGCCCAAAACACATCATCCTTGCCTGTCTGGCTATCCTGGTATTGACATGCTTCCTACTACCTGTCACCGTGATCACCATATTTGGTGATCTGTTCAGGAGATTCTTCAGAGGACCTTGGTACATGAACTTCTTGGATACCTTTCACGGAGCATTTCGCTTCCGTTTTGGGTTCTGGATTGGTATTAGAATCCTACTGCGCATTCTGTCCATTGTCTTGAAGATATTCCTTCCAGTGGACAAACAGCTCTTGGTTACTGCTTACACCATAATGACACTCCTATTTCTTCAGATCCTCATCCGCCCATTCCGAGGTATCAGGGTAGATGAGTGTGTTAGCAAAAGGATAAAGGAGAAACATTTCCCGGAGCCTCTTCAATGTGAACTTGTACACAGCATTGACCACTCCTTTCTGGTCAACCTCATAGCTGTTTTCATGTACCCACCATACAATGTGAAGGACTTGGCTACTGTGCTGATTGTATCCAGAGTGATTGCCTATGCAGAATTCGCTTGCATTCTTGTGTACCACACACTGGAGTATTCCCCTGTGGGTCCATTTGTCTTTGACACATGGTTCAAGCTTCGACGGAGGTACAGGAGGTGGAGGGAGAAGAGGAGAGAAGCAGCACTGGACAGTGAAAGACATGAGCAAGATGAGAGAGTGCCTTATGAAGAGTAGTGTTGCCACGATAATCGCGATACACGATATATCGCGATATATACACAATATCGCGATACAAAAGCAGTGTTCTTCCTGTCGTGATATTGGCCTAATCTCTGCTGACTGGTGCAGAAGGGCTAATCTCTGCTGACTAGTGCAGTAGGGAAGCTAACACCTAACACTATAGACTATCTAAAACGATAGTAGATACTCTATTGCAGGCCAGTGTTAGCTTACCTTCTGTCAGTGTAGAGAGATGTCGACTGCGAGCGAATTTGACCTCATCGTGAAACCCAACTTCCAGACTAAGAGCGCTATCTGGAAGCACTTCGGTTTTCCCGCTGATGATAAAGGCAGGATTACAGACAAGAAGAAGACCATTTGCCGACTATGTCTGGCTGTTGTCGCTTACTCAGGCAACACCACCAACCTGAAGTTCCATCTTCAGCGGTGCCACGCACAGGAGTACCTCGCGCTCCAGCAACAGGACAGCGGCGATCAACCTGGACCAAGCAGAGCCTCCGCGGTGAAGACAACGTCGACACAGCTTACTATCAGTGGAACGCTCGCGAAATCCACTCCGTTTTCGAACGAAAGTGCGAAGCACAAGCAGCTGGTCGATGCCACAGCCGATTTCATTTGCCAAGGCTTGCAGCCTTTGAGTGTGGTTGATGAACCAGCATTCAGGCGCTTGTTGCAGTTAGCCTAGATTTAACTTGCCACACCGCACGTACTTCACTAACACAGTGATACCAGCTAAGTATCGCTTAACTAGAGCTGCCATTGAAAAGCAGCTAGCAGCAGTCGAGACCTGTGCAGTTACAACTGATCTGTGGACCTCACTGCACCAGCTGCGTGCCTACATATCACTAACTGCACACTTTGTCGACAGTGATTTCAAGCATCACAGCAAGTGTCTACAGACACTTGAAATTCCGCAAGATCACGATGCTAGCTCACTAAAGGATGTCCTTTCTTCCATGTTTGAGGATTGGAAAATTGCAGGAAAGGTGTGTGGAGGCATTACGGACAATGCTAGCAATATGGTCAATGCCTTTCGACTGATGGGAATCGAGCACTTTCCATGTGTGGCTCACACGCTGCAGCTCTCTATTGGTAGAGGCCTTGGTGTGACAAGAGTTCAGCGAGTTCTTGGTTGCTGCAAGAAACTGGTTACTCATTTTAAGAAGTCCACCAAGGAAACGTACAAACTACGAGAAAAGCAGGAAATGCTCCAGCTACCCCAACACATGCTCATCCAAGACTGTGTGACACGTTGGGGAAGCACACTGGCCATGCTAGAGAGGCTGATGGAGCAGCAGGCACCCATTGCTGCTGTGCTAATGGATGGGAAAGTAAGGCACTTGATGCCAGAAGGAGAGGAGTGGTCAGTAATTGAGGTGCTGGTCGACATCCTGAAGCCATTCCAGCAAGCTACAGAAGCAATGGGTGCAGTAAGTTACCCAACACTGAGCACAGTCAAGCCACTTTTGTATAAGCTGGTCAACAGGACGCTCGAAGTCAAAGAGAATGACACGGTGGTTGCGAAGGAGGTGAAGCTAAACATCAAGAGGGATTTGCAGGAACGCTACAGCACCCCATCTGTGGCAAGGATCCTTAATATTACCACATTCTTGGATCCTAGATACAAGGAACTCCCCTTTCTTGATCAGCTTACCCGAAGAAGAATCATTGATGAAGTGCAGGATGAGCTTCTAGTCATGGAAGAGACAGAAAAGGAAGACCCACCAGAAGTCGAGGAAGTGATAGAAGGAGAACCACCATCGAAGAAGAAGAAAGGTCCAGTGGAAAAGATCATCGGAGAGTTGTTTGAGTCACACACTCAGCAACATTTGCCATTACATTCAGACAAGGTGCAGAAAGAGCTAGACATGTACAAAGCTGAATCACCACCTGATCTAGACTCAGATCCTCTTGCATGGTGGAGCAGCCGTAAAGAACTCTATCCTTTAATGAGCAAGCTTGTGCAAAGAATGTTTTCATTCGTGGCTACCAGTGTTCCATCAGAGCGCCTATTCAGCACGACAGGGAATGTGATCACTGACAAGCGTAATCGGCTCACTTCTGAGCATGCTGACCAACTGATCTTTCTTTTTGAAAACCCAGAGTAACAGCTGGAAAACCATGTATGCATGTACCTCACCTGTTTGCTTTAACGCTCGCTGTATTACTCTATGTGTTTGGCTTATATCTGAGCACTGTGCCAATTGTTCATTAATATATTGTGATACACAATATATCGTGATACAAACCTACAATAATCGTGATACATATTTTCCTATATCGTGGCAACACTAATGAAGAGCAATTTGACCTTATTCTGAGGGCATCAGACTGTACAGATAGTGACTATGAAGACAGTGAGAGCTGTGATGAGAGTACGAATGAGACAAGAAGTGATCACCTGCAAGAAGGCAATGAGACCATGCCAAAGCAGGCATTTGACAAGGGAGATAATGAGAGCAGCCCTGCAGATGTATCGCTGAGCAGTGGACTGAAAACTCCATTGCTCAGGAAGATCTCCAAAAGTACATAGTAATTACATGTAAACCCCTTAAAAGTCTACTTTACCAGCTGTGACTGGCGCTGACATTTGGTACACTTCCTTCGTACACTTTTTCCTACAACATCTTGTATGCAGCATTAACACATGACATTGTAAAATAGTGAAATTGCAAACATTAAAGTTGCCACTGTCATTTATGTGTACGTGGGCTGAGACATACTACAATGTTGCAATTAATGCAGGCTGCATGATGCCAAATATACAGAAAAGTGGTTGTGTTGTCAGTAATCTTATTGTAATGGAGCTAGGCCAATTTTTCAGAAAATCTCCAGAACCGAATGGAGGATTTGCAGCCAACACAGTTCGCCTTGCTGAGCGCTAGCAATAGAGTGTCCTAGGCCGGGGTTTTGTCGAAAATTTGCAAAATGAAGGTTTTACAACGTTTAGCCATGCTTAACTGTGGGCAGCCATTTTTGCTTTACAGATGAAAGCAAAGTAGATAACGGAAGTTGCATACTATTGGTTTTCCAAAAACTCCTCCTGTTCAGATAGTGTGACAGCTTCATTGCCACTGTTTTAGCTCAAAGTGGAAGGCTGTGGGTGACATAAAGTATATAGTGGAAAGCACCATCTACCTAGAAGGAAAGTGGTTAAGAGGCAAAAGAATGGGCCTCAAGAAATCTAAGTTAGCCATTGCACAATATGCCTATTACTTCATCGTAACTATGGTTACTTTGCACACTGTTGAACCAGCCTTCGTTTGAATAGCTATGCCGCCAAATTGCAGCACAATTCTAAGTCTGAGTCTCATAATTGCACACAAGCAGTTACCATACATCAAAAATGTTTCATGACCAATAATGTTTGCAACTTTGGACAGCATAGAACAGTGCTCCGAGTGGCCTGCTTTAACTGTACTCGCTACTTTCTCCACCTACTTCTGGTTCAGCCATTGCTAATTATCTCCACATGACGTTTGCTAAGATGACATGGAGGGATTAAGGCACCTCTCCACTTTTCCGCAGAAATTTGGTGGGTTCGTCCATACACTTTCACTGTTTCCCTTGAGAGCCCATGCCTTTTATAATCATAGCTTCCACACAACTTCTGATCACAGCCCAACACCATTAAAGCCTCATCTGATACTTTCTCAAATCAATACTTTAAATTAGGCTTAATCCTGAAATGTGTAGTAGTTAGCACAACAATGAGCAAATCCAACTTAGAATACAGATAGCTCCAGTCTGTAGTCCTACAGTAGCCGATGCTCAACCATAGCAAGTAAGCCTACCCAAGTACAAAAGCAATCAATACCATTTGAAAGGTAGAATTGCGCTGTACACAGCTGCAGTTTTCTTTACCCTATATATAATGGAGCTAAGCCCGAGTATCCGACTTTGTATTCTTTCGTATTCTTGGGCTGTGCCATATTCTTGGCTGCGTTCCGTATTCTTAGCAGTATTTAGGGGTTTGCGCTGCACATTCGGCCACCTCCTTTCGTCTGCACTGTGCCCTACTTCAGTTCGGAACAATGGGATCGCAAAAACGGCGACGTTTGGATCTGGCTCGGAGAAGAAAGGGAAGGAGATACTGGGAAGTGGCCATTTTTCTTGGATACCAAAGCCATTTTCATGTTGCCAACTGTGATGCCTCCCAAGTTCAGGGGTTGAATCATCGCAACTGCCAAACAAAACCAGCTACATGCAATGCAAGTGCAGAGCGGAAGAGCAAGGATTCTCCATGGTGATCTTTTCTCATTGACCGCATTTCCCAGGGAAGGATTTGGTACACAAATACCAATAAGATACGCTGCTACAGAAAGGATAGGGACTATGAGATGATCAACAACAAGAGCGAGGGGAAAGTAAAGCTCCTGACCAGCGCCGGAATCATATGCAACAATATGGACGGGGACATGATTGCATCAGGTTGCTTCTCAGTGCATCTCTTCTACACCCAAAAACATGCAAAGTTGCACGAATGAGACTGTGCTCCTTCGAAACATTCCACCAAGGTCAACACTTGCTACAGCAAAGACAAGAGCAAGCATCGTGTTATGGACAATAACTGTCTCTGTTGTGAGACATGCACAATTCATTTTTTGATTAGACCATGTGCATGACCACGTGATTCATTGATCCCTGTTTTGTTCTGTTAAGTGCATATGCATGCATGCTACCAGATGACGTTAGCACACTGTCATCACACACTCTGGCGTTGTCAGACCGGCGTCGAGTAGCCGTTGTGGAAGCGCCGGGGCTGGGAAGCCCGCCAAATGAGGGCTTCCCTGCTAGTAGTGATAATGAAAGTTAAGATGTTAATAAATAGCAGCCACCAACGTATCACAGTCAGTCAGTCTGACAGTAGAGATGAGAACAACAAGATCTCTCTTTCTGTGGCTTGGAATCATTACTTGCTGCCTTCGACCTGCACCAGCAGTGCAGAGCGTGCACTGGGTGGCACCAACTAAAGATGACTGCCAACACGAGGAGAACTGCAACACTCTTGAAGAGTATGTGAAGACAGGAGCTTTCAATCAGTCAAATGTCATGTGGATATTCAAGAAAGGCGAGCATGTGTTGAAACCAAGTATCACTGCTATCTCGAATGTTACTGATGTTACTTTCACAGGAGAGACTGACTGTGAACACGGTCATCACAGATGCACTGTAAAGTGCCGAAGGCGCAGTACCTGCATGCTTCTCTTTGTTGGCTCAAGAAACATCACTATTCTTCATTTATACTTTGACTACCACGGAGCTAACCGCAAATCAGTAAGTCAATTCCATCTGCAGCAATACATTCCCAAGGAGAGGCTGTGCTACAACCAAACTCTTGGATTTTCCATCTCAGAGATGCACTTCAACAACTGTCTAGATAACAGGAAATTGGTGTTTGTTGACACTACCCACCTTACAGTGAGAAATGCTACATTCACAGGTCGCAATAGCTACTGGGCTGTAGTGAGGCCCAGTGGGAGGTACGACATGATTAACTGCCAGTTTCATGAACTCTACTTAGCACAGTCTTTGCCATCCCCAGAGACACAGCACTACTTCATGGTAGTACTGAGAGCACCAGAAAACGGCCTCCTTCTGTCTCTCAATATGCAGAACAATGAATTCAATGCTGACTATTTTCTGCCCCCCAAATCCTTCTACTCAACTGTATCGAATGATGAGGTAATGATGACCTACCCCGCAGTGCACATCATATCGGATGAGCCACTGAATGAATGGAAGGCTAACATTACCATTGATAACTGCAGTTTCTCTAGGTGTTCTCCATTTCAACTGTCTGCACTTGAAGATCCTGGGCTCTCAGTTACCCTGAACAATGTACAGGCTGACAGTGGTGTTTCGAACATACAGTCAAGCGATTGGAGTTACAAACGTTACCAAGTGATGGGCTCAGCAGTTCGAATTCTACTAGCTAACCATAGAAACCAAAGATCAGAAACTCAATGTCCAAAAAAGCAACATCTAGAGCTCTCAAATATAACAGTTTCTTCAAGCCACTTTAGTAAGTCCATGAGTGTTACAGGAAGTGCCGTGCTGTTTAATGAACGCTTCGCTGAGCACTGTCCTGCTAGCATGCGACTGGTGCTGAGAAATAACACCTTCAGTGGAAGTCACTCTGTAACATTCAGGAGCGTTGTCTATGCCTACCTGCACAGAATACATCAAAAGCCAGCAAATCAAAGCATGTTGCCCCAACATTACAGACTGATTATCGATTCAAACAACATGTCATTTAACTTTCACGCCACAAAGATTGACAAAAGTTGTGTTGTATTAGAACGATCCAAGCACAGACGATCACAGTACTTGATCTCACCAGAAACTGGAAACGGTTCCTGCAATTGGCAAGGTGTGTACTTTATCAGTGGATTCAAAGGAAGCAGCAGGGTTCTGTTCACAGAGAATACCATCCAGGACAATCGAGCACAAGGGCTAACTCTTAGCCGTTCTGAGGTTGTTCTGAAGGGAACAAACACAATGTACCAGAACCAAGGCTACTATGGTGGTGGAGTGGCCATGTACAAGAATTCACAGCTACTCTTTATGAATGGAGCATATCTAAACATTTCCAGCAACCATGCTTTTGTTCAGGGAGGAGGAATGTACATTGAGGATTACTGTACTTCCTTACGTATATCTGACAAGTGTCCCTGCTTCTTTCAATTCATTGACTCTAATGGGAGCTATCTACAAAATGCTACAATTGGCAGTCTTAATGTGTCAGCATTCCTGCTTGAGAATAGAATTCAAAGAAAATGTGCTATTGCAGCTGCAATGATATTCAACCCCAACACTGATGACTGCCATCTGTACACTACCTTTCCGAATTCTACCCCAACAGATGCATTGAAGCAGATTTTCCATCTTCCTGACAATATCACTTCGAAGGACATATCTTCTGTCCCAAAGCAGATCTGTCCATGCACAACTGACGAGCCTGTGCGCACATGCAATGGCTTTCAGAGAGAAGAACCACTTCCAGCGTACCCTGGGCAGCAACTGAAGTTGAACGTAATGCTTATTGGCGATATGGGAGTCTCCATGGGTGGTGTATTATATGTGGAACTTGAAGGTGAATCGTATTCAACTGACGACAAGATTTATCTACCATTGCCTATCCACTCAACTCACATCTTGCACAGAGGCTGTAACACACTAACTCTACCCCCACTTCCATTTAGAACTAGGAAAACATGGATCTTACAGTTTAAGGTTCCTCTGCAACATGACAAGACTCCCAGCATTTTCTTGACTGACTATCTCCACCTCCAGCATTTCACCGATTGCCCTCTGGGGTATAAGTTGGTTAGTAACCAGACGTGTGACCAAACTGGATGTGAATGCTACAGCTTTCTTCAGGAGAAAGTGGAATGCCTGAAAAGTGAGAATTTATTCGAACTTAAAAGAAATTACTGGATTGGCAGAGAATCAGAACATCAAGTTCTTCTCTCTGGTGACTGTCCTCGGGTTTACTGTGCTAAATCCTACAGTAGAATACGAGTGTCACTGAACGAGTCTGACAAGCAATGTGAGCATAGTCGGACTGGAGTGCTATGCGGTAGTTGCCCCAAAGGGAATAGTTCTGTTTTATACTCATTTGCTTGCAGAACCTGCACCAACTGGGGAGTTCTTTTGGTTATTCCATTCCTACTAGCAGGCCCTCTGCTAATTGCCCTCATCTGCTGCCTCAACCTTACCATCTCTGTTGGCTCCATCAATGGCTTTCTGCTCTACATTAACATGATTGGCATTCATAGAGATGTCCTAACAATCATTACAGGAGACAGCACACTTGGTTTGCGACTTCTTGGACTTGTACCAGCTGATGGAGTTTGCATCTATAATGGCATGGATGAGTTTGCCAGCACACTCCTCACATATCTGTTCCCCATGTACCTCTTAACCTTGGTGGTGGTGATCTGTCTCCTGCCCAAGTGCAAGTGTGTCAACATGCACAAGATCAATAGGAGAATTGGGCCTCGGATCACTCCAGTGCTGGCCACTGTCATTCTACTGTCTTACACACAACTGGCAGAGAGTGTCATACATAGTCTACTCTACGCCACGCTATTTAGCACTGATGGCACTACCACCACCTCCAGCCTGAGGTGGATGTTTGATGGCAGCTTGGAGTACTTCCACAGCCCAAAACACATCATCCTTGCCTGTCTGGCTATCCTGGTATTGACATGCTTCCTACTACCTGTCACTGTGGTTGCCCTGTTTGGTGATCTGTTCAGGAGATTCTTCAGAGGACCATGGTACATGAACTTCTTGGATTCTTTGCATGGAGCCTTTCGTTTCCGTTTTGGATTTTGGATTGGGATTCGAATCCTACTGCGCATTTTGTCAATTTTCTCAAAGATATTTCTTCCAGTGGATGTTCTGTTCCGGGCTACAGCTTATGTACTAATGACATTGTTATTTCTTCAGATTCTCATCCGCCCATTTAGAGGTATCAGAGTTGAAGAATGTGTCAGCAAGAAGATGAAAGAGAAGCACTTCTCAGAGCCCCTTCAACGAGAACTTGTACACAGCATTGACCACTCCTTTCTCGTCAACCTCATAGCAGTGTTTATGTATCCACCACATAGTGCTAGAAGTACAAGTATTGTGCTGCTTATATCTACAGTGGTTGCCTATGCAGAATTTTTATGCATTCTAGTGTACCACATACTGGAGTATTCCCCTGTGGGTCCTCGTGTCTTTGAAACTTGGTTCAAACTCCGGAGGAGGTACAAGAGGTGGCGGGAGAAGAGGAGAGAAGCAGCACTTGACAGGCAACAGCAGGAGAGGGATGGAACATGGTCTTTCGAACAGCAATTTGATCTTGTTCTGAGGGCATCTGATTGCAAAGATAGCGACTATGAAGACAGTGAGAGTGAAGAGGACACTGAGAAGGATTCACTAAATAATCACCAAGAAACCAATGAGACTATGATAAAGCAGTCATCTCATGAGCAAGAGGATTGGAACAGTCCTGCGGACGTGTCACTAAGCAGTGGGTTGACTGCTCCATTGTTGAGGAAGACTCACGGAAATACCCAGTAGGTAGTATACTGCAACGCCTATGACTTTTATCATCCTTAGTTAAGAGTGAACTAGACACGTATAGACTTGTAACCCATGTACTTGCACACATACAGTGCTATAATATCAATGCTGTATTCATCTGAACGTTATTCATGACTGACGATTGAGGATCACTCAGACCTACTTTTACACTGGGGTCCAAACTGAAATAAATTGCATGAACTCTACAGCTCTGAATAAACATATTATGTCACATATATAGATGAGCATAGCACAAAATCACCAGCACTTGCAACGATAGGTGCTGGCAGGTGCTGTGATGGACTTATCAGACGTCACGTTCGTGGCGTCTATTTAGGAATGTGCCCGGTTCAAAATGGCGTCCCTATCTTAATGTATTAGGGCGCTTCAGTGAAACTAGCCAAACGGCAGTGGCAAAGAACGATTAAAGGCCATGGATAGGCTTCTTTTGATGTATTGATGACGGCAGCGTACCCAAAGGCCACCTGGAGTGCTTGTAAGAGAAAAGGGTCATAGGCTCCTCGTACCCCATTTTGTCTTTTCATATTATTCTTGTTCTCCGTCCAACCAAATGTTTGCGCGCTCCTAGCGCACAACACAGGGCACCTACGGTCCTGAGTCGTGAGCGAGGACTTACGTACCTAGGTCAAGGACTAAGATCTGAGCGCCGGTGGCAATCCGACAAGTACAGCATTGGAGCGGGCAGGAAATTTGTCCTCCCCGTGTATTAAAGATACCCCAATGCCGCCATTTTGTTGCGCTGGTATACCGAACGGTACACGGCGGTCGCTTCATCTAAAGCGGCATAACTGTGCTCGATGCTTCTGCACAATCTTCAGCTAATTTAAGGAAGGGGTATTAGTCAGCGCTGGCATCAATCTGATGTGCCATAGTCCTTTGGATATGCAAAAACTGTACAAACTAGTGTATAAAAATTCCTTTAGAATTAAAGGGGATTTAGGAATGGCCAGCAGAAAAAGCATAGAAACAAGCAACAGAAACTCAACACCATGATGAACCACATTGCCATTAAAGTCGCTATGCATTCCTAATTTCCTTGTAGCTACATGGGACTAGCTAGCTAGACATTTGGGCTCATGTTTCTGCACAAGGAAATTAGGATGCATAGCTACGTACCTTCATGGCAATGTGGTTCATCATGGTGTTGAGTTTCTGTTGCTTGTTTCTATGCTTTTTCTGCTGGCCATTCCTAAATCCCCTTTAATTCTAAAGGAATTTTTATACACTAGTACATAGTACATACGCACTAAGAAGAGTCATAGCCTGTTTCACTACAATTACCAGTATCAGTGAATTGTATGCATCATGACAACTCGATTGCATGGTATGTAAGTTGGTTGATCTAGACCACTTTCACAACTTCCCAATTGCTTTGGAGAGGTGAAATTGGGTCTAGCAGAGGTCATTTAAATACACAGCGACACTGAGTAATCTGACAGCACAAGCGTACGTATACGGGATGGCTGTGTGCATGGGGGGTAGGTCCACTGTAGCAATTACTTCTGAAAAGGATTTCCTGTAAACCTTGGAATCCCCTCCTCATGCCCTACCAATGGGTATGTACATGACCTGGTCATGGGCATACAATACTACATGAAAGTGTGTATTGTACATACTGTATGAATACTTAGCCTCACAGAAATGTCCAGCTGCATACTCCGGACTTTACAGAACTGTGCAAGTACTGTAGATTCAAAACTCGTGTGACGTTATGAACAAACATCAACAACTTGGGAAACTGCACTAGCCAAACTGAAACTCCAAATAGGCATTCAACCACAATTCAATGCCCTCATTATCCATTACATTATCGTAACTGAAGATAACCCCCGAAAGCCAAAACATCACGCAAATGAAGTCTGGCAGTTTTCAGTTACACTAGTTTAGTTTCATCACACATGTTTACAGGTTCATACAGAAAACTGAAACTTTCCCTTCCACAGATCATTCAAAAGACAGTGAAGTAGAAAGCCAGTGTTACTGAAAAGTTGAACAGTTATATCAGCAATCAGCATATGTACATTGAACAACAACCTAGACCTCTTTTGAATGCACTTGAGTACTCATGTGAGTAAGAGGCAGACAACCTTCAGCCAACCTCACGTAGTGTGCACATTGTCCCACAGCAAATGGGCAATGGGCACTATCTGCAATGCTGTATGCACGCAGGTATTACACACTCTGCTGTTCCCTCACCCAGCCAGCCGTGTCAGCTCCCTGCCTGCCAAGACAAGTCTCCCGATTGCCTCTGCCATTCGCACTAACATCCGACCACTCTTGTAGTAATGCTACGGTATGTATGATGAAGACAAAGAGAAGGGCAAGGGAGAGAGAGGTAGAATGTGCAACAGAGATGTAAGGAAGTATGGAGGAAGAGGAGGGAAGAAAAGGAGATGAGCAGAAGCAGAAAGCAGAGGAGGGTGAAAGAGAAGGCAAGTACGATAGGAACAAAGGGGTCAAGAGAGGGTCTGGGTACATATGAATGCAGGATGAGTAAAATGCACTGTAGCAATGGGCAAATGAGAAGCAATGCACAATGAACTCTCCCAAATAAACAACATGTGTACAAGCAACAATTGATAAAATGAGTGCACAGTACATACCCTCGTAAGGGGCTGCAAACAGTACAAGAAGACTCACCATGACGAGGTCATGATGGGTAGCATTGAGGAGTGCGGGGTGGTTTGGGGTGAAGAATGGGCGGCTGACGACATAGTATCCAACAACAGTAGCTAGGTCTGTACATTGGACGCATGTACAAACATAAAGGAGAAGATTAGGCAATAGAACATTCACATACGTATATCTTGTAACACTACACCATACAACCGCTAATTCAAACAAAATATTTCTGCACCTTGTACTCACTACAGATATACAGCTCTACCATTTCTGTCATTTTATCATACTGTACTGTACTTGCAAAACTGTTTCACAAAACTGTTTAACAGAAACTTGCCCCTTAGGGGGCTTATGTTAACCAGTTTTGAAGCACGTTAAAGTGGTTTAAAAAACCCAGCTTACAGAAGTGCTCTTGGGAATATGCAAAGCAGTTTGTGTGGCCATTAAAGAACCATGTACAATGGAACCCCACCTTGCAGACACCCCTGAAAAGCGGACACCTCGATTATGCAGACACATTCTAAAGTCCCAACAATTGGCCCTATTCTACCTGTATAAACATCCCTTTGAAATGTGGACACCTCGTTATTCCGTATTGCGGACAGCGCCCTGTGTACTGCCCTATACAACTCTGCATAAACCCCACCCAATAACCCTGACATTTCAATCAGCTGCCAGAAAATGGCTGCTTCCTGATTTGCACCGCTACCTTTGACAAGTAACAGGAACAGCACAGAAGTTGACGAGTGCTGCAACTCGTATATACTAAGGGTTTTAAAAGTGTCTTTATCATGGGAAAGTTCAATGCGGACAGCTACCCTGTAGAATCGTCTTCAGAAATGGTGTGTGAGTCAAGTACTCGAGCGAACCACCTCTACCTTTACAAATTTGTCTTATTTTGATACCTTCCATGCATACTAGATGATTGTTTTAATGTATGGGTTTATAAGCCATACCTCTGAAAGCCGGATACCCATATAATCAGGACACTTCTCTTGTTCCGAAGGGTGTCCGAATTATAGGGGTTCCACTGTATAGCACACTGAGGCACACATCTTAAATGGTCCCTCATGCATACTACGTACATCATTTAATAGCAAACCTACACTTAGCCACAATGTGATCCAAGAAGCCCATAGATGATCTGAATTGAATGAACTTGTGCAGGTGGTTCATCTGGACAGAATCCAAGAAAGCAAAAAGAAGATGACAGTTGGAGAACTGAAACGATACAAAGGTGTATGAAATTGGCTTGTATACTGTGTAAGGAACCTACCAGCCTCCTGAAGGTATCCATGAGAGTCAGTTTCTCCCTCTTGCTGCCCTCATAGAAGGCAATCTCCTCGCTGTTGGTGATGATGCGTGAGTTGACGTAACGGAGTTCTCCTTCCAAGTGCTGCTCTTTCACAGTCATTTGACCAACCGGGGCACGCAAGCTGAAGTAAGAGAAGGAAAAAAAATGACACTGCAAAACAGAGAATCGCCTTCCCAACATAGGGAAACCTCTACCAGTACGCAAACACACATGTACGTATGTACACACAACGCAATTGAAGCTCACCTCGTCAGAACCACTCCAGAAACTGCCAAGTACAACACCATTGAGGCAGGACCCTGAAGTTACAGAAAAACAGCTCACTATAAATGGCCACTGCAGTGATACGTATATAGTACATACATATGCAGTAACATGTGGAAGTACAGCAAATCAAATAGCAAGATGTGGTGTTCTCCATCAAAAACACTTAAACTCTTTCAAAATCTTCTTTCATAGTTATGTATGTACGTATGTATCACACACACATCAGTGTTACTGCTATCACAGTAAATACACTGTGTCCCCTTACAGAAATGAAGGTACTACCAAGGTGTTTGTCTACCATTCCCACTTCCCATTCATACCGTTGCTCCAATGCTAGCTGTCAGCTGGTACACATACAGGCAAATGTCCAAGACAGGCTGCATAGAAAGACCAACAGTGGAACTTACAAACTTCCCAACACCCTCAAATACAAATAAACAGGATACAATTACCACAGTACACATAGTAAGAGACACACACACACATACATTACATATACACATACAAGCATGTACACACCTTGCTGAGGTTGGAGTACAGTTCAGTGAGAGTACCACAAAACTTCTCCACGTCCTGAGTCAGAAGTTGGTCCGCATTGGAGATGCGGTTGTCAAGGTTGCTCATCTTGTAGTAAGTGAAGCCGCTGCCCAAAGAGATGACCGTGTCAATGCATTCACTTGTTGCCAACGCATGAGTTGCAGGAACAACATAAGATTGGTAAAACTCACTTCATGTACTGCCCATACAAGTACACAGAGAGCCTACTTCTGAATCTCAGTTCTAGTGCATTCAAGCCAAACTGCAAACCGGAAGAGCATAAAATGAAAATAAAAGAGAGTTAGACCATAACCCCAAAATTTGAAGGAAAGCGTACACAGACAAGCGACTAGCGTACACAGATGAGCAACTAGCATACACAGACGAGTGACTAGCATACATAGACGAGCGACTAGCATACACAGACGAGCGACTAGTGTACACAGACGAGCGACTAGTGTACACAGACAAGCATCTAGTGTACACAGACAAGTGACTAGCATACACAGACGAGCGACTAGCATACACAGACGAGCGACTAGCATACACAGACGAGCGACTAGTGTACACAGACGAGTGACTAGTGTACACAGACGAGCGACTAGCATACACAGACGAGCGACTAGTGTACATAGAGGAGCGACTAGCATACACAGACAAGCGACTAGCATACACAGATGAGCAACTAGCGTACACAGACGAGGGACTAGCGTACACAGACGAGCAACTAGTGTACACAGACGAGCGACTAGTGTACACAGACGAGTGACTAGCGTATGCAGGCAAGCGACTAGCGTAGGCAGACGACTCACGAGTGACTAGCGTACACAGATGAGCGACTAGCATACACAGACGAGCGACTAGCATACACAGATGAGCGACTAGCGTACACAGATGAGCGACTAGCGTACATAGACGAGCGACTAGCAGACACAGACAAGCGACTAGCATACACAGATGAGCAACTAGCGTACACAAACGAGCGACTAGCGTACACAGATGAGCGACTAGCGTACACAGATGAGCGACTAGCGTACACAGATGAGGGACTAGCGTACACAGACGAGCAACTAGCATACACAGATGAGCGACTTGTGTACATAGACCAGTGACTAGCGTACACAGATGAGCGACTAGCGTACACAGACGAGCAACTAGCGTACACAGATGAGTGACTTGTGTACATAGACCAGTGACTAGCGTACACAGATGAGCGACTAGCGTATGCAGGCGAGTGACTAGCGTACACAGACGAGCAACTAGCATACACAGACGAGCGACTAGTGTACATAGACGAGTGACTAGCGTACACAGATGAGTGACTAGCGTATGCAGGCGAGCGACTAGCGTACGTAGACGAGCGACTAGGGTACTCAGACAAGCGACTAGGGTATGCAGACGAGCGACTAGCATACACAGTCAATTTACTGCACTCATGACCAGGCTATGCTTACCTACCTTCAGTATGTTGTTGATAGATGATATCTGTAGGTGAGATGCATAGCATTCCCAGTAACAAGCAGTATCACAGTCTGCACACTATTGTAGCCTAAACAATGTATATGGAATCACACAACACACACCAACGTACCAACGGCATGGCCAAGATGAACTTTCCAACGTTCTCTTTGAAGCCATCAAGGGACCGGCTAATAATAGCACTGAATGGAGAGTGATCAACACACCTGTACAGAACTTCACAGCACTATGCAGATACGTAGCAATACAAAAGCCTCTAATGCTGATATGTCAATTAAACATTAGTCTGGCCAGCTAGACCCAACTTAGCCCAACCCAACAGCCCAACAAGCCTTAACCCAACCTTATCGCACGGGGGCAGAGAAGAAGTTCTGCCCTCGTGCGATAATGAGAAGTTGGGGCTAGCGCTCCAGACTAGCTAAACATAATTATACTGCTAACTTACCCTTACAGTATGTTTACATCTATCTGGTATGTAGTTAATAATGCATCCGAACGTTCTGAACAATGACTCACGCCTCCACTGCTGTTCCATTCTGTATCATCCATACATCGCAGTAGGTCCTCAATACCAACATCACTGCCACCAGGACCATGTAGGCCACCTCAGGAGAGAAGACACTAGGAATGAGGATCCTGAGGATCTTAATCAGCCTCCTACAGGAAGAGATGGGACCAGGAAATAAATGCTAAGCACCAAATGCTCAATTATACAGTAGCTTGTCATAGAAGAAATAAATGTAACATCATTCATAAACTTCATGCGCTAGTAGGTTAGAACAGTTCCAATCTCAGATACGTATTTGAACACAAACATACAGACCAATTCTGTGGCTTTTGTACACTTCATGTGCAGTGCATAATTAACTGTGTCACACCTGATGAATTGAGCATTGACGGCTGCCTTCTCCGATTTTACCTTGCCTTCCTTCTGAATTGGAGGAAAGTAGCAGATAACAAGTCACATAGTGTCTTCCTAACACACATGCACGCACAGACACGCACACACACACTACACAGCCTTTGCTTCATCCTTGCACATTAACAGTATACCATGCCAGCACACTAGCACACTTACCTTCTCATGGAGCATGGAAGCCAACACCACATCATCATCTGACCTGCAATAGCATCACAAACAGATCATACATACACCACATGTGAAGGTACGTAAACCGTGGCAATTTTAACTAGGGCACTTCTGTTGTATGCTTCTGTAACAGTATACTGAGAAGGAGTGTGATTGCTTCGGCATAAGGTTAGAATGGGCACTAAATAGGCTGTACATGGCGGTGCTGTGTTGTGCTCAAAAGTCAGTTGTGAAGGAAGGAAGATCAAGACTATAGCAAAGTGACGGAACACCCTGGATCACTTTGCAATGCCCTATACTATACTGCAAGGCCACTACACTGATTACAGGCATTTGAAGGCTTCAATCCAATCGAAGTGCAATGGGTGTTGATGTGGTAGAATTACAAATGTGTGAGTATTCACAATTCTGGATCATGAATTTTTGGGAACAAGTCTAGCCAATTAAAATGTGGGGCTGGTGTACAAGTCAGATCACCTGACTTGACTAAACTCATACACCCCCCACCCCCCCCCCCCCCCCCCCACCCTCCCCTTTGGGATCAGCTAGAATTGATCCCAGAAATTGACAATGTGTCATGCCCAGCCACTCAGAAGTCTTCAAATTCTAGAACAGACATAGACAGTATAATAGCCTCCACTGACACAGTACACAGCATAGGTACATATGTATCACTGTCCATACAGCTCATCCAGTCATGCAGACGCACACAATGAGCGGTTCGAAGAAATGTACAGTGTAGAATCGACATACCATGTTAAACACTAGCTATATAATGTCTGGCAGAAGATTCATCGACATGTAGAAGCACGGGCACTCACTGCTTCTGTGCTGCGGCCTTTCTTTGCCCCCTCCACATGAGGTAGGCCACTACTCCGGAGGACACAGCAACCACTATTGCAGCGCTGCGCGGATTGGCCTGCGCGCTAGCTATAAACTTGGACAGATGACTAGGCATGCTTACCCTTCCAGTTTAGTCGGCCATTTAATAGGACCACGTGATATGAACACGTGACAAGCACGTGCCTGCAACTGCTCTTACACAAAACGAGCCGAACTCATGGACTGCGTGCAAACATTATAATAATAGCTACTGTATGTGCCGTATAAACGTTGTGGACCACCATTCTTACACTGCACAAGTACACACGTACACAAGTAACACTGGATTACAAAGTGCACACACGTCACTGAACACAGCCAGTTGAGACAACACATTGTTCAAAGCTTGTGGCTCCGCTTCCATTCCTCAAGCCACTGCTTTTCTTCTGGCAGCAGCTCCAGCACCTGCACACACAAGACAACCACCAATGTGCACCTTGTTTTAAATGTAGAACATTGCTTAATCTGTAAGTGTGCATGCACACACACACACACACACACACACACACACACACACACACACACACACACACACACACACACACACACACACACACATGAATGGTTTGTGCGGGATTGTGTCAGATTACAAAGGAAACACACGAGACAAAGATCCATTATTGCAATATTGTATCCATGTGATAAATAGCACTGGCGATCTCAATTGTGGACAAGACCCCGTAAAACCACTGCCCAGTTGATAGTGATTGTCTGCTCTCTTACTAATAACAGATTACCCAGATATGGTATACGTAATTGTAGTTTCTTACTCTTCCATAATTGCATTGCCCTTAAACACACTCCTAATCTCTCAAAATATTTCCACAGCAATATTCCACCCCACACCCACACCACTCATCAGTTGCACGCACTCACATGAGGTGGTGGTGCCATGTTCCTCTCCCACTTACTGCCCTCTGGTGCTTCTGGAGCTGTACAGACAAAATGTATGCAAGGAGAGTGGGACATAAAGACTACCATCCAGGTAGGTATACCGCTCTTCACAGCTAATGTTGGTATCCATCACGATAACACACATGCACATACACACACACACACAAATTTAAACTGTGCTTGTAAATGCCGGCATCTGTTCTCTTTCACACACACATAGTTCCTCAATTAACCTGCAATTCAAGTATACACAATCAGTCACTTACAAATGTAGGGGTCAGGGTGTTTGTACTTCTCGAACTCTGCTTCGCCATCTTCCAACAATTTCCTCGCCATTCCCATGTCCTTGAGGTCTTTGTTGGCGTCAAACCGAGCCCTCAACGCGACCGCATGCTCACGCCACACACCTCGGTCGATAGCCCATGACAAAAGGTGCTTCTGAGAGTTCCTGTACAGCCTAATTACTCGCTGACTATGGGACAGCAGTTCTCCGGAGGCCATTTTGTCCTAAAATGTCAGACTAAATAATCTCAAATTTATATAAATCATATGCATGTTGCTTCTATACAATAATATTGTATTAATATAGATAACACAGTAATTATTTCAGTATAAAGTAACCACTTCTTGTAAATTTTAGCGCCAAATTGTGCGCTGAAGAGATGGCTCGTGTTCAAGTCACAAATGTTACCGTACTGGACAATCCTACTCACTTTCTAAACCCCTTTCAGTTCGAAGTCACTTTTGAGTGTTTTGAAGATCTCCCAGAAGGTACGGAGGAGTAGAATCTAAACAGAAGAATATGCTGTCTTCTGTAGCCTATCTCTTCCCAAACATCAACAAGCTTCTCCCTTCTCCGAACCTGCAGATCTAGAATGGAAAATTATTTATGTCGGATCTGCCGCGACAGAAGACTACGACCAAGTCCTTGACTCTATCCTTGTGGGCCCGGTACCTGCTGGGAGGCACATGTTTGTGTTCCAAGTACGTGTATTTCTGCTCACCATGGCCTGTGCTGTGTAGCTATCTACTTCACTTTGTGTTGCACCACGGGGGGGGGGGGGGTGAGGGCTGTCTGCCTCGAGACAAACACCTCTGTATCACTATGCTAACTGAAACAATGGAGTTTGATGGTCCATTAGGAGTGGGTGTGATATGGGTTTGGGTTCATGTCACATGTGTATGATATGTTCACCCCATGTTCAGCATTGTACATTAAACACACACACACGCACACACACATACACAACTCAGCAGTGTTGCTTACCATCCTTCCCTTTAGGCCGACTGTCCTGACACTTCTCGGCTCCCTTCCGATGACATCCTTGGAGTGACAGTGGTCCTGTTAACGTGTTCATACAGGACCCAAGAGTTTGTCAGAGTTGGGTACTATGTAAACAATGAATACGACAACCCTGAAATGAATGAGAACCCACCAGACCAACCCCAGTACGAAAAGGTGAGTGAAGTGTGCAGTGTGGAGCACCTCTTTACAATTGGGGCTGTGGGACACTTACACCTGCCTAGTCTTGTGTAGCCAGTCGCAAGCCTTCACATCTTGAAATGGAAGGATACGGCAAACAGGACTAGAATTAGCTGCATCTTTCCTTCTGAGCTGCAAAGTTGAATACTTTTTCCAGCCGGCTCACTAACACCTACTATCACTCTATTAAAGCCTTACATAATCACTACCTGGACCACTGTTTTGCATGTTCTGATTCCACTTCTGGGTAGAATATATAAATTTTGGTTCAGGCTTTGTGAAACTGAATAATTGTACACATGTATATTGCAGGCATGGTACGTGGTGATGGTGCATTAGTGGATGCTGTAATCTTGTATGATAGTATTGCCCTTTTGTACGTGCATTTTACATATTACAGTTGAACCTGTCTAAGGTGGTCATTGTGTTAGGGAGCCACCTCTCTGAAACAGTCAACCTCCCTGGCCCCAAATAGCACTAAAGCATTGCAATCTACCTGTGTAGAGCAGCCACCTCTCTATAAAGGTCAGTTAGAACTGGCCCAAAGGTCTTAGACAGGTTTCACTGTATCCTCACTAGCTTAGTGTTCTGTTTACTGCATGTTAGCAATAACACTGTAGTAGTGTTGTGCTGCGTAGATAGTTGGTGTGTGAGTGTGCTGGGTTGAGTCATCATGTGAGGGTGAGAAGTTGGTGCTTGCTTCACTCTTCTATTCTTTGTATCTTGTCCCCACAGTTAATCAGGAACATACTTGCTACCAATCCCCGCGTGACAAAGTTCAAGATTGACTGGAGCTGAGTAGCATCCAGGACCTGTCTTACGACCACAATCACATTGACATTTGCCAGTGCTTCTGTGAACGATATGTCTTTGTTGGCATGTGTGTTGTGTAATGTCAAGAGTGCACATACTACCATACGTATGTATACTCTTGATAATGTGTTGTGTCCGTGTTGTAAATTATCGCAGTTCTCGGTTCCTTGTCAAGCAAATGTACTCAAAATCACTGTACTCCCATGCTGCATGTACAGTGTAGCCTAGCTTAGCCTACCACTACTGTATTCCCTAGCTGTCTATAACTGCATTATGCTGGTGTCATTGCTCGGCAGGATGACATCAATCATCACTTACATACACAGCAACAGTAAAAAAGGCATACAACATGAATGCACATGTATGGTACATGGAAAGATTTCAGTCTTAAGGGGTAGCCTCTGAAGGTACAGTACAATTAATTCAACATGCTATGAAAGTTGAAGTAGGCCCATCAATTAGGCTGTATCCTCTGGGGGTGGCTCCCTCAGTCCCAGCTCAATCAGAAGCTTGTTCTCCATAGCCAGAAACTCCACAATGTCCTGCAATAATATTCATTAAAAGCACAAAATGCATGAGGTACAGCACATACAAACCAGAGTCACCTCCCTCTTGAAGAGTTGGCTGCAAATTCCAATTAAGACGTGCAACCTTGGCATCCATTTTTCTCCCAGAGGTAACCAACTTCCCACATCTACCTCATTATACTTGTGTACTATACATACAATATGTAAGAATACGATGCAGCACGTGACCATAAGTAGTTCATGTATCAGGAGCAACAATATAAATTATACTATGTGCATACTGTACGTACCTTCTTTGCAGTGTCCTCCCAATCTTCAGCTGTACCTTCTTTCTCAGCCTGTAATATGTACACACAGAAAGGCATCTCATGTAAATTATATACACACACAGCCTCTTATACGACCACTGACTACTGCATGTCACTGCCAGCAGACACAGCCCACCTGCTGCCGACGAGCGGCTTCCTCTTCATCTCTGTCTTTCTTCTCCTGTGCTCTCACACTGACACGTGTGGCCACATGCACCACACGCTTTGCTTCACGCTCAAACAAGCTGTCAATAATGGGGTACTGAGCATGGAGGGTGAATGGAGGCAGCAGTGCATGGTGTAGCAGTACAAAGGGAAAGATTCAGCCGCTAAGCAACAGTACATATTACATCCCTTGAGATGTCTTCACCCTGGGGAGAACACTGCTCATGGTCTGTAACACTTGCTAAAGCACATTGTACTCACCTCACTGCTGGATGGGTGCCTCAGGGTCCAGGGCACTTCCAGAATGTGCAGTGTACCTGATTGGTCCCCGACAGCCAACAAGTGATGCTTAACTGCAACACACACACATGTACAAAGACCCAGATCAAATCCAATCATTCCTCAATCCAAGTGCATATGTAATACAGTATGTCACACTCACATGAAAATGCAATGGGGGTGATCGCTATAAGGGGGGCAGATGAGATGTTCTGACTGTGAGATGGCTCGTGAGACCTGCAACAGAGTAAACACACACTCACACAGTACGTACAGTAACTTCTCATTCTGACCCATTTAACTCAGCTCAAAACACACATGCATTCGTACTTCTGGTAGTGCTGCAATACTACACAGATTTATGTAACTACAAGGTATACAGTACGTATATTGGTGTACATACTGTACATGTAAATAAAGCAGGAAAGACATACATACGTACATACTTGGTTGCAGACTAGCAGTGCATACATTCATGTAGCATGAAGACTGGACCACTTACTTCTCCAGTAGGTCCCACACGTCAATGTTTCCATTCCACTTGATGATGTAGAACACACCCGGTCTGGTGGGTGACCATGCCCCTCCCGTCAGCCTAACACTGGAGTTCCTTGACTTCATCAGTGCATCACGCTGAGGCAGTATTGGAGTAAACAAAGAGAAATATTTAAATGCAATGAAACCTGTCACAGGAGGTACCCATACAATGGTCACTCTATAGTCATGAGATTGTGACAGTAGCCAATGATGGTTGTTACAGTGTGTACAATATCTAGACAATTTTGTGGTTGTGTGTGTGTGTGTGTGTGTGTGTGTGTGTGTGTGTGTGTGTGTGTTGTGTGTGTGTGTGTGTGTGTTGTGTGTGTGTGTTGCCTTGTCAGCAAGCTCACCTCACACTCCTCTTTCCATACTGCAAATGACCATCCACCCACACTCAGCACAATGTCCTTGAAGAAAGGTGACCTTTGGAGACATAGCACCGGACCAGAGTGATGGTTGAAGTGGTACTTCGGTCGCTGAGCTACAGGGGATGGTGAAGGGACAGAGTTACCATCATCAGGTTACGAGGGCAGAGGAGAAATGGCAGAAGAGGAAGATTAGATGGGATATTGTCGAATGGCAAACATACATACATACAAACACTCCAATAAAAGAAGTGTGCAGTCTCTTGACTGAGGCTCACCGATCATCCTTCCACTCTCTGAATCCTTCATTAAAGACCAGGTGGCATACACAACTTCACCATCCTACGCAGGTAAAGTACAATAAACCAAATGATGCCTACAGTATATCAACACATACACGTACATACAGTGTACATACGTACATACAGTACATACTACCCTATGAAGGATGTACTGTATGGCATTGCATGTGCACTGTACTGTACTTAGTGGTGTACTTTCACTGAGTACTATTATATTCAAATTGGTACGTACATAGTACAGTGTGGTAGGAGTGAATACACACAGCATAGTGGTACACACAGCACACACACACACACCTCAGTCCCAACAAAGAAGTTGGTCTCTAGATCTGCTCCTCCAATATCACTTGCTTGTTTCTTCCCCTTCCGACGAATGTCAGGCCCTTGCTCTGCAAAACAGCATTACACAACAAAGCCCAGTGGTAACAACACACACATGTTATGTGTATACAATATACTAAAAGGCAGTATGAGCACTCCACACTCCAGCTGTCTAACTGAGGCACACACACACACTGTACCACATTATAACAACATGTACATAGTCAATGAGCATAACAGTACTCAACACTACATACTGTACACCGACACACAGTGAAGGGTGGCAACCAGCTGAGGAATGCTCTTCCATATTCCACTACACAACTAGTGCTGTTGGAGAGGTACAGTTTGGAAGAATGTTGAGATCACAAACATATTCCAATTGCTGACTAACCAGCGTGGGCAGCATCATACATACGTACAGTACACAGTACCATTAGTCAGACGACACGCGAAAACATACACAGTACGTACACATACTGTAGGTGCCCACCTTTGTATAGGGGGAGGTCAAGCAGCTCTCTCAGGCTGACTCGCATGGCAGCAAAGTCACCAGGGTAGTCCGTCCTAGGGAGGTTCACCTGTGGGGAGGTGTACAAGTGTGCAGAGAGAGGTCAGGTGGGTACACACCATACACATGCATGCTTGCCACTGCATCTGTGAGACTGAGTGTGCTGTAGCTGTGCAATGCTGCAATGATGTTACATACAGTATGCATTATATATATACAGATGTACAAGTGTACACAAGATAGGCTCACTATACTGCTACGGCTGCCCTGTCTCAGATTTATTACTTGCATGTGGAGACACTGTATACACACATGTCTCCGTACCTTTATGAAAGGCTTCCATGTGAGGTTGAGGTGGAGGTGGGAGGGGACATTAGGGTCAGGGGGTTTGGTGCCCGGCTTGGGAGGTGGAGGGCGTAGGTCCCAGAACATGACAGTCCTTAGAGGGAGAATGAGCAGGGGGTGAGTTGGTTGGGAAGGAGGGGGGGAGGGGGGGGGTCATTGTGACCTGCATGTGCAGGTGGTTCAGTGAGCATACCCATCTGTGCTAGCAGTGACCAGTTGGAGGCAGTCTGGTTGAGTCTGTTCATTGCTCTTCATCAGTTCACCACTTTTTGGATCAATCTGAGCGGTGGGATCAGGAATATCAGGAGTAGAGGCAATTACTGCATACACTCAGTCACAGTTCAAGCATTAACAATGCACACACACACACACACACACACACACACACACACACACACACACACACACACACACACACACACACACACACACACACACACACACACACACACACACACACTGCTGACCTCCAGCTGAGGTGGCACCCAGTGAATGTCACAGATGGGTCTCCTGTGGCTGTTCTCAATGCTGGAGAGCACACAGGATTGCACCATCGGAGCGTGTTCCAACTTGGGGTCTGTCTCAAATGCAGCCTGCACACATACAGAAGGTGGGGAAAACACCACATTGTGAGATGGCAATTAGATAAGGCACTGTATGTGTTTGGCTCCTCTCCGTCCCTCTCCCCTCCACTCCCTTCCCCTCCTTTTCCCCTCCACTCCCTATCTTCTCTCTTTCTCTCCTCTCTCCCCCCACCTCCCCCCCCTCTCACCATGGCTCCAGTGGTGCTCTTGGTGTCTGATGCCTGAAGGGGCTTGTTGAACTGAAGCCTGTCCTCATGAGCTGAAATGTCCCACAACACAATCTGCAGGGACCACAGACCAATCCACGCATCATGCCATGCTGGAAAAGTACACGTACAGTGTATAAACAATGCCATATGATCTATTATCTTGTTGTGCAAGTTACAGGTACTATCAAGCCACAAATTTAAAGTTCAGAATCATTCAAGTGCAAGTGAGGTCCCAAGGGATGTACTGTAATCTTTCTGATAGTAACTAGCTACAGGAAACCTATCCACTTGGGACTTCAGCTCCGTGTTGTGGTTAGATATGGCTCCCAGAGTAAACAAGGAAAGGTGAACCTTGTGGTGAATAGACACACAGTCATTGGAATGCAATATGCATGGCCTGTGCATGTACTGTACCTCAATTAAAACAGCAACTATATCATTGCTGTGTGTGGAATGGTGTACTGTGTATAAATGTGTGTGTGTGTGCAGGATATGTACTGCAGTAATATAAATGTGTGTCAGTGGGTGCTGCTGCAGTGATGTCATAGACTGCTGTTTACTCTGGAGCCCCAAGAGGAGAGGATGGCAGAGAGAGTGGATGGTCTGAGTATCCCTCCAGCACTAAGTACTGCAGAGAGGAGAGCTACAAGTAGGTCAGTGAACACAGGGGATATTAGAGAGGGTGTAGCATAGGGAGGCTGAGGGAGTGGTCTTTGTAGAGAGGTGGTATTGTAACAGAGGTGCTTTGTGTGTGGTGCAATACACTATGGGGAGGTTGAGGGACTGGTCTCTGTAGAGAGGTGGTCTTGTAGCAGAAAGGCTTTGTGTGTGGTGCAATACACTTTGGGGAGGTTGAGGGACTGGTCTTTGTAGAGAGGTGGTCTTGTAGCAGAGGGGCTTCATGTGTGGTGCAATACACTTTGGGGAGGTTGAGGGACTGGTCTCTCTTGTAGTAAGGGCTCACAGTTGATTGGGAAGAAAGAGTGCTTTGCTAATTAAGCAAATAAACCTACCACGCAAGTCCTTTAGGACAAAGTGTTAAGCACTCCTCCCTCCCTACACTCTTTCCTCCAGGCCCAACAAACAGACCTCAACTCTTCCCTCAGTGCAGTCCTTCCCCTCCACGCCCCACCCTCCTCCCCTCATCAGTGACACTCACAGGGAGTGGCCTATAAATACTGAAGAGATAGAAGAGAGTGGTAGAGTGTATCCCACTCAGCCTGTGTTCCCATCACTGTGAGGGAAGGACATAGACAACCGGAAAAAGATACTTCTCATTTTATTCAGATTCCAATTTGATTTTTTTCTCTATTACTTGACAGTGACCATAATTCACCATAAAGACACACTTCATTGTGATTTGAATATGACACACTATTATCACACAAGTCATTGAAGAATGCATGGAATGTGTGCATGGAGTGTGAAATGTCAGTAATGTGATTCATACGTAGATGCTTCTACTACAGCCTACAGCATAGTAGGCTGTAGTATAAGTATACACAGTATAGTAGGTATACTACATATAGTAGGCTGTACCACTGTCTAGTAAAAGGCATACAAGACATTACTCACAGGTACCACTAGCCAGCCAAGTGAAGGAGCCACCCCCTGTGCTATGTAGCAGCCATACACTAGCAACATACGTACACAGCAGAGATACTGTATTGGCTAAATGACATTACAACTCACAGAAACACCTACCACCTAATGCAGAACCAGTAAAGTCACCACAAGAGGTGAGATCTAAACACATTCAGGCCCATCTCTAGCTGTCTGCAGTAAGTCCTATCAAGCCGCAAATTTACAGTTAGGATTCATTTGAGTACAAGTGAGGGTCCCAAGGGATATACTGTAACTTTTCTAACAGTAACTAGCTACATGAAACATATCCACTTGGGATTTCAGCACCAGGTTGTGGTTAGATGTGGCCTCACAGTAAACAAGGAGAAAGGTGAACCTTGTGGTGAATGGGCCCACAGTCAATGGAATGCATTACACATGGCCCTGTGCATGTACTGTACCTCAATTAAAACAGCAACTATATCATTGCTGTGTGTGGAATGGTGTACTGTGTATAAATGTGTGTGTGTGTGTGCAGGATACGTATGCACTGCAGTAATATAAATGTGGGTCAGTAGGTGCTGCTGCAGTGATGTCATAGACTGCTGTTTACCCTGGAGCCCCAAGAGGAGAGGATGGCAGAGAGAGTGGATGGTCAGAGTATCCCTCCAGCACTAAGTACTGCAGAGAGGAGAGCTGGGTCAGTGAACACAGGGGATATTAGAGGTGGTGTAGTGTGGGGAGGTTGAGAGACTGGTCTTTGTAGAGAGGTAATCTTGTAGCAGAGGGGCTTTGTGTGTGGTGCAATACACTTTGGGGAGGTTGAGGGACTGGTCTTTGTAGAGAGGTGGTCTTGTAGGAAAAGTGCTTCATGTGTGGTGCAATACACTATGGGGAGGTTGAGGGACTGGTCTCTCTTGTAGCAAGGGCTCACAGTTGATTGGGAAGAAAGAGTGCTTTGCTAATTAAGCAATTAAAACTATCACGCAAGTCCTTTAGGACAAAGTGTTAAACACTCCTCCCTCCCTACACTCTTTCCTCCAGGCCCAACAAACAGACCTCAACTCTTCACTCAGTGCAGCCCTTCCCCTCCACGCCCCACCCTCCTCCCCTCATCAGTGACACTCACAGGGAGTGACCTATAAATACTGAAGAGATAGAAGAGAGTGGTAGAGTGTATCCCACTCAGGCTGTGTTCTCATCACTGTGAGGGAAGGACATAGACAACTGAACAAGATACTTCTCATTTTATTCAGATTCCAATTGGATTTTCTCTTTATTACTTGACAGTGACTAGAATTCACCATAAAGACACACTTCAGTGTGATTTGAATATCCCACACTTCACTTCACTGTCCATTTCTAATTTGAAACACACTCTCACTTCATTCACTTCACTATTTGAGTTGCTCACATGCACACACCCACAAGCCATCATGTCAGGTTATCAGACCAGTCATTAATTTAGAATGCATGGAATGTGTGCATGGAGTGTGAACTGTCAGTAATGTGATTCATAGATGCTTATACTACAGCCTACAGTAGATGTACACCACTAGTAGTAATATGCACACAAGACATTACTCACAGGTACCCCAAGCCGGCCAAGTGAAGGAGTCACCCCCTGTGTTCTGTGACAGCCATACACTGTCAACATGTATACATAGCAGAGATATTGGCTAGATGACTTTACAACTCACAGAAACACCTAACACCTAACGCAGAACCAGTGAAGTCACCACAAGAGGTGAGATCTACACACATTCAGGCTCATCTCCAGCTGTGTGCAGTAAGTATTGGTGTATTTTACCACATGACCATATCAGCCTCTACCAAGACAACCAGACTGAGCCATGTGAACATGCTGCAATGACCTTTGCTAATTTGTGTACGCTACAAACCGAGGTAGCACTACTACATTTGTGCAGCGAACCACACAGACACAGCTGCTACCTCACACACTACCATATATGGCAACGTCTGGTATGTAGTGTACACACTAGTGGTGCCAGCTACTCACATTACTTGACCCCCACCTGTTATCCTCTTAGCCTTCAAGCCACAAAAACATAGTATTGCTTCACCACAGTCATTGGAATGCACTAAGCATGGCTTGTGCATGTACTGTACCTCAATTAAAACAGCAACTATATCATTGCTGTGTGTGGAATGGTGTACTGTGTATAAATGTGTGTGTGTGTGCAGAATACGTATGCACTGCAGTAATAGAAATGTGGGTCAGTAGGTGCTGCTGCAGTGATGTCATAGACTGCTGTTTACCCTGGAGCCCCAAGAGGAGAGGATGGCAGAGAGAGTGGATGGTCAGAGTACCCCTCCAGCACAAAGTACTGCAGAGAGGAGAGCTGGGTCAGTGACCACAGGGGATATTAGAGGTGGTGTAGTATGGGGTGGTTGAGGGACTTGTCACTGTAGAGAGGTGGTCTTGTAGCAGAAGTACTTCATGTGTGGTGCAATACACTTTGGGGAGGTTGAGGGACTGGTCTCTCTTGTAGCAAGGGCTCACAGTTGATTGGGAAGAAAGAGTGCTTGCTAATTAAAACTACCACGCAAGTCCTTTAGGACAAAGTGTTAAGCACTGCTCCCTCCCTACACTCTTTCCTCCAGGCCCAACAAACAGACCTCAACCCTTCCTTCAGTGCAACCCTTTCCCTCCACGCCCCACCCTCCTCCCCTCATCAGTGACACTCACAGGGAATGGCCTATAAATACTGAAGAGATAGAAGAGAGTGGTAGAGTGTACTCCACTCAGCCTGTGTTCCCATCACTGTGAGGGAAGGATGTAGACAACTGGAAAAAGATACTTCTCATTTTATTCCGATTCCAATTTGATTTTCTCTCTATTACTTGAGAGTGACCAGAATTCACCATAAAGACACACTTCAGTGTGATTTGAACATGCCACACTTCACTTCACAGTCCATTTCTCATTTGAAACCCACTCTCACTTCATTCACTTCACCACTTGAGTTGCTCACATGTACACACCCACAAGCCATCGTGTCAGGTTATCACACCAGCCATTGAAGAATGCATGGAACGTGTGCATGGAGTGTGAAATGTCAGGAATGTGATTCATAGATGCTTATACTACATCCTACAGCATAGTAGGCTGTAGTATAAGTATACACAGTATAGTAGGTGACAAGGGAAATTATTGAGCAACATGTAGCAGAGAAAATAGACGGAAATCAATGTACGTAATACGTTTCGACCACGAAGGCCTTCATCAGTTACAATACTTCTCTCTTCAGTATTGTAACTGATGAAGGCCTTCGTGGTTTCATTGATTTCCATCTATTTTCTCTGCTACGTGTTGCTCAATAATTCCCCTTGTCCTCTCAATACCATAGCAACGAGCCTCTACCAAATTAAGTATAGTAGGTATACACATATAGTAGGCTGTACCACTGACAAGTGATATGCACACAAGACATTACTCACAGGCACCACTAGCCAGCCAAGTGAAGGAGCCACCCCCTGTGTTCTGTGACAGCCATACACTGTCAACATATATACATAGCAGAGATATTGGCTAAATGACTTTACTACTCACAGAAACACCTACCACCTAACGCAGAACCAGTGAAGTCCCCCTAAGAGGTGAGATCTACACACATTCAGGCTCATCTCTAGCTGTATGCAGTAATTCCTACGTATTTGACCACATGAACACATCAGCCTCTACCAACACAACCAGATTGAGCCATTGTTAACATGCTGCAATGACCTTGCAGTTAATTTGTGTACACTACAGACCGAGGTAGCACTACTTTTTGTGCAGTGCACCACACAGACGCAGCTGCTACCTCACACACTACCATATATGGTAATGTCAGGTATGTAGTGCACACACTAGTGGTGCCAGCTACTCACATTACTTGACCCCCACCTGTTATCATCCTCTCAGCCTTCAAGCTACCAAAGATGGTCTCGCGTCACCAAGACCCTTTCCTCCATTGACACTATTGCCCGATAACATAATATTTTTAGTGGTGATTACAAGTACTGCCCACCTCACTTGCTCACCACACGCATGCACACACGTGTGCACACACATGTGTAAGTGCTAATAATGCATTATTATCAAACTTTCCTTCGTGTGAAATTGTTTGTGGTATGTACTTTTCGCTTTCGCTGACCACTCCAGGAGGTCTTGAATCTTTCCCTTCTAGTTCCACGAGTTGATTTGGGTCATTCCTGCAACTGTACCGACAGCAACCTCTTCTTCATTGATGAAAATGTGCTTCATGTTGATGCGGTTCGTCTCCTCTTATCATTACCCATCCACTTAATCGAACATCATTCTGAGTATCTGCTCCAGCGAAGAAAACTGACTTTGCAAGTTCAAATGACACATTCAAATAACAATCGATTAGAGATAATTACTGCTTGCACATTCGTACATGTACATGAGTGCCATGGGTGGACTGGGTGTATTACTTGTAATCACCATTGTAGAGTTGAAACAAATATTCTTATCTGCAGGATATCCATTTCACACGATACAATAAGTCAGGGGAGTGGTTTACCACACCACACAGCATACCCAACACAGTGAGTACCTCAGCTATATCCCCATGTAGTCTTGGGTGGTCAGTATTGTAAAATGGAGGGAAAGGGTTGGCACATAAGGCTCAGGGGGGGTCGGACAAGTCCTGGGATTGCGCAATACCAGCACCTCAATAATTGCATTCCTGACATTCCAATCGCGTATCCATATGTTAGCTGGCTGTGCTCCAAGGCTGATTGTGCATACCCTGAGCCATGGCAGGGCCTTGTACTGCATTCGCGCCCCTGGTATGACCCGTACGTACGTAGCCAAGGAGCCATACGGTGGATTGGGCTTAATTGTCTGACCGCTTTCACGATTTAGTTTTGCATGTTATCGCAGCGTTTCCTGAGGATTGCCAGCACGCTTAAGCCATTTCTAGCTTCCCTGCTATCGAATGTGACAAATTGTGTACAGAACCAAGATGATTGCAAGGACGTGGCTGCCGATTACACTCCCATTGCAGAAGCAGTCGACCTATCAGTCTTGCAGTCCTGAAGTGATCAATGATGACTCGCTACCAGCTCCTAAGGAGTCACTTCCACAGGAGCACTTGCTCAGTACTCCAGATTAGGCTCCATCTGCCTCGCAGCCAGCATCAGCGAACACTCGTACACCGGTGTTGGAAAATGCTCGCAAAACCTACCTAGATGCTGGGGAAGGGCGGGGAAGGGTCCATTTTCTGATAGCCCTTGTCCAACTGTGTGCTCAGAAGCAAAGTAACAAGCGATGCGACGTGTTTCTCGAAATATGTCTGCTCTTAGCTAGTATAGGTAAAATACACAGTAAAGAGCAGCCGTGTCGGCCATTTTGCGGACACACGTGACCTTGACCGACCCCCCCTGCATAAGGCTGTCAACATGCTGTCGCACACACACACATGCTGTCGCACACACACACATGCATGCACACACACACACACACACACACACACACACACACACACACACACACACACACACACACACACACACACACACACACACACACACACACACACACACACACACACACACACACGCGCGCACACACACACACATACACTACACACACTACATACAGGTCCAGCTAAGAATCCACACTAACACAGCTCTGGGAAGCAGAACAGATGTCTGTAAAACTTAAAGAAATCTACTGTACTCTAACATAATTTCATAACAACATAATTATTCAGAAATTCCTCAAGTACGCAAAACATTAAGTTTCTGTGCTGTCCCCCGTTACCCCAGCCCATATACATATCACTTGCAGACTCAGCACAAACTTGTACTGCAATCTAGTTGTGTGCAGTGTCCAGTGAGTCACTCTTTAACACTCACTCCTACACCATCATTACTGTGACACTGTCACAACACTACATTATAATTACTGTGACACTGTCATAACACTACATTTCATTACTGTGACACTAAAATAACGGCACTGAGAGAGTGAGCATCTTGCCCGGGCATGCCCATGGCAATGAAACTATGAATATCATTTCAGAACGCAAAATATGCGTCATTAAACACGTAGTGCCACGTGCTAACAATGGATAGGACAGGTAAGCTTGCCCGGGCAGGCCTAAGCTTCTAGGGAATTCCCAAGTGCTTAGCCTTCCTCTGAAGTCAATGCATTGTCTCACTAAGGATGTTGATCACAGTTCTCTCTAGGAAGTAGAGTTTGGGGGGAAGGTGTATTGCTTAATAGTATGCCTCCTGGAGGTCTAGGATCATGGCCTCTCCTCTCAGTAAAAGTTTGGATTTTAGGCCCTCTGAGACTGGCTCTGAAGCGGTCTGAAAGTAATATTACATTGTTTGGTATTGGTCTATCATTTGTCCAGGTGAACAGAGAAACAGGACACAGGTGGACTTGTAAGACACACACACACACACACACTTCATTTATCTCCTCCCTTACCCAGTCCACATCATTATCATTCACCTTCCCCTTCAGAATTGAACAACTGTATCTCTTCGAGTTTACCATCGACGACACACACCAGGAGGCTGCTACGCCAAAGGCAGAGAGAGGACCACCGTATACCACAGAGCAGGTCCTTCCTAAGAATACTTAAACGAACTCACTGACTCTCCATCTAAGAGTCACTTTTCTTAACCCAACACTCTCTGTCTCGCTAGCTACTAAGTACATTCATTGCTGCAACAACTACAAATCACTTACTGTGTGTGTACTACACCATAATGTAATAACATCAGTTGTCAAAGCTTCTGTCCAGTTAGGAGTGGTTTGAAAGTACTGTAGGCCAGATATTTTGCGTTAGTATGTACAGTATGTGTGCATTATCATTACTCTATATTATACACACAGGCATGCATTCCTTGCACTGCACTATACATACTCTGCTTGCTGGATATGTACACTTGCCGCACTCAGTCAACAGGCTGCAATGTAAGCATGTTGTCAAAGGGTTCCTTACTGAAGTACATACGTATGCATGAATATTAATGAAGTGATGCAAGGTCGTTGGCAGGTGCTGATTAGAGTTAAAAATGAGTAGTGTGCCCGTGTGTGTAGTGTGCAATGTCTACATCAACACACAAGGTTTGTGCTCGGCAGCGCAGTAATGGCAGTGAGGCAGGCCCAGACTAATTGTTCAAGTGCTGTGACATACATGTGTACGTACTGTAAGTATAATGTCAAAGGACACAACACAGTAACAGTACAGTAATACCATTGCCACACAGTACACACTCACTAGTCCATTGAGGCAACCGCCCACCACAAAGTTGGGCTTGTAAGGGTTGAACTTGAAGCACTGAATGTCGTCTGGAGCTTCCAAGAAGAGCTGCAAGGAGCAGAGAAAGGAAGAGGCAGTGTACATATGCACGTACGTACGTAACTGCATCTGCAGGGTGAGGGGGACTGTGGAAGGGGATGCTGCACTCAGACAGATTTTCAAACAAGTAATGTACGTACGTACATACGCATGTACGTATGACAGAGTCACAGTCTGCCACACATCATCAGGACACATTGTTACTTTTACGTACGTACAAGGGTCACATTATATCAAAGGTTTTAAGGATTGGATGACTTCAATTTCATTGCGTAGCTACAGCTACATTCTGTATGTAAGTACGTACATTACTGTAGGTAAGTTCAGGAGTGACATGAGAACACTACTACAGTTACATAAATGCACTAGCATGTCATCTCACAATTGCATATGTATGTGTTAAGAAATACATACAATAAACACACACACACACACACACACACACACACACACACACACACACACACACACACACACACACACACACACACACACACACACACACACACACACACACACACACACACAACATACACACACACGCACACACATGCACGCACAATATGGTGTGTGCACACCGTACCACAGGGTGGATGGGGTCCGAGAAACTCCACACAAGGATGAGATGGCGAGAGAGGAGCAGTTTAGAGGACAGGTCCACTCTCTCATTGGCAGAGTAGTTCTCTCCACACGACACAGCAACAATACCTAAACATATGATGCAAGAGGGTCAAGGGTCCAATGCGTGTGTGGAAGTGGGCAGTGTAATACAGTGTACAAGTTACTGTATAGGGTGTGAGACTGGTACGTACATCAAGTGTGCACAGACAGTAGTGCATAATGTATAGCACGTACGTAGGAAGGTCATGTGTCATACATGTCCAGTGTAGGCAGAGCAATTCACGGTTTGTCAGAGAAGTCCATAGTAACTCTGACAATCCATGGCAATGCCAGGACTGTCACCATATCTTACTATTGTAGTATCCCGATAGTCAGAGATACTCTGATAGCCCCTGGACTACGTATTACGGATCATCACCTTTGTGCACCCCATCACCCCCTATTCTGAGTATCCTTGGTCGTCAGTGATACTCTGACAGTCCCCAGACACCCATGGATGGTCAGCCATGTGTAATCTTTACCCCCTTGTCAGAGTATCCCTGACAGTCAGAGATACTCTGACAGTCCCCGGACAACCGCAGATGGTCAGCCATGTGTACTCTTTACCCCCTTGTCAGAGTATCCCTGACAGTCAGAGATACTCTGACAGTCCCTGGACAACCACGGATGGTCAGCCATGTGTACTCTTTACCCCCTTGTCAGAGTATCCCTGACAGTCAGAGATCGATACTCTGACAGTCCCCGGACAACCACGAATGGTCAGCCATTTTTACTCTTTACCCCCTTGTCAGAGTATCCCTGACAGTCAGAGATACTCTGATAGTCCCCGGACAACCACGGATGGTCAGCCATGTGTACTCTTTACCCCCTTGTCAGAGTATCCCTGACAGTCAGAGATACTCTGACAGTCCCTGGACAACCACGGATGGTCAGCCATGTGTACTCTTTACCCCCTTGTCAGAGTATCCCTGACAGTCAGTGATACTCTGACAGTCCCCGGACAACCACGGATGGTCAGCCAGGTGTACTCTTTACCCCCCTTGTCAGAGTATCCCTGACAGTCAGAGATACTCTGACAGTCCTCGGACAACTGCGGATGGTCAGCCATGTGTACTCTTTACCCCCTTGTCAGAGTATCCCTGACAGTCAGAGATACTCTGACAGTCCCTGGACAACCACGGATGGTCAGCCATGTGTACTCTTTACCCCCTTGTCAGAGTATCCCTGACAGTCAGTGATACTCTGACAGTCCCCGGACAACCACGGATGGTCAGCCAGGTGTACTCTTTACCCCCCTTGTCAGAGTATCCCTGACAGTCAGAGATACTCTGACAGTCCTCGGACAACCACGGATGGTCAGCCATGTGTACTCTTTACCCCCTTGTCAGAGTATCCCTGACAGTCAGAGATACTCTGACAGTCCTCGGACAACCGCGGATGGTCAGCCATGTGTACTCTTTACCCCCTTGTCAGAGTATCCCTGACAGTCAGAGATACTCTGACAGTCCCCGGACAACCACGGATGGTCAGCCAGGTGTACTCTTTACCCCCTTGTCAGAGTATCCCTGACCGTCTGAGATCAATACTCTGACAGTCCCCGGACAACCACGGATGTTCAGCCATGTGTAATCTTTACCCCCTCCCCCCCCCCCCTCCCTTGTCAGAGTATCCCTGACAGTCAAAGATACTCTGACAGACCCCAGAAACCATGAATGGTCAGATACGCTTATCCCTGACAGTCAGAGTGAGTCTGGCAATCCCCTCACTATATGCCGCAGATTGTCAGCCTTGTATTCAAAACTCCGCTGGATGTCATCAATTACCAACACCAGTCTAAAGTACTCTGTGATTAAGTAAGGGTCTAATCATAGGTTAGTATGCTAGGCAGACTCATAAGGGTGCAGAATGTGCCTATTGTGAGGATCGCAATTATAAAGTATTCAGAAAAAGAAATGGTCCTCGTTCGTGTGCCATGTCATCGAGAGTAACATAGCAGCCATGAAAATGTCTGCTCGCATATTTTTATGTCCACCTACAAGGATACAAGATAGGAAAGACAATATAGCTTGACAGCCATGTGGTGGTGGTCATGAGCTTTGCTCACATTATCTAGAGTGGAACATTTATTTGGATCACACTTCTCCTTGCACCAGCCATCTGTGTACCTTTGAAATGCATTTTATCAACAACGATCTAGAAATTTGCATCTGCCGAGATGTACTGCTTTGTGATCGCCATTTAGGATGCTCAGCAAATCTTTTGAGGTGGCAACCATCATCATAGCATACGCACTCTGTAGAAGTTATATAGAGGGTGTGTAAAAATGTTTCCTCCAAAAACAAGGGCAAATGTAGGGATGGTGCAGTGTGCCTCTGAAGGACATGGCAAACCAACTGGCGGAAAAACCGTAGGAACAAGGAGGAGGGCCAGTCCATGCAAAGAGGGGGGCCAGCCTGTCCACCCAAAACCCATGCAGGTCATTAACATTCGCTGACTTTGAATACATTTGCACCATCCCTACATCTGGCAACATTTTGCCGTGCCTCCTAGCTACTACCGCACAACCATTCCAGCTATTCAGCTTCCCTTTTGCACCTACAGGTACAGTCTTACAATTCACCCATCTCTCTGCTTTGCTGTGCTCTATCTTTCCTTTCCACAAGGTTTATCCCTGCAAATTGAATACTACCCAATCTACTTTGCTGTGCTCTAGAATCTAGAGCCTCCTACTCTTCCAGTTCGCTATGTGTTTTCATGTATCAGTTGCAGGCTCCATATTCTTTGGGTTTTTCCTCTCTTATGTAGCTATCTCGCTCTGCCATGAAACCCTGCGGCAAAGCACTAAGCTCAAATGCAGTGGCGATACTTACCATAGGTGTTCACTACATCGCTGCCTGCAAACCACCACACCCACTTTCATGCCCACACTGTTTAGCTCTGGGCCAGCACAAACATTGTACACTTCACTACCAATGTTTGCGAAGTTCAACCTCCATACACGTACATATATCCAGGTAGCTAGTGTCTTACAGTATATCAGAACACACTAATACCTAAGCATGCACCACAGTGTACACCAGATTCTGCAATTGCTATATATATAGAGCTGTACAGCCTTTTCTCAAAGGCGTCTGTTGGTGATGAGTGATGCCTAAGAACGTCATCGATTATGCTCTCCTTTGTTGATTAGTCCACTGCTATTCTTGCTGCTTTATCATCCTAATAGCCTATTCTAATATTAGTCTCCTTCCAAAGTTCAGTTTTGTGTCTAGCAATGATGACCATCACTAAACGAATGCACAACAGCAGCCATTTTGATTTCAAATTCTTCATTTCAAGAAATTTTGGATATTAAGTACATAGTGCATGATCTGTTGTTATCCAGGGACTGTCAGAGTATCTCTGACGGTCAGGAATACTCCGACAAGGTGGTGAAGAGCATACATAGCTGACCATCCGCGGTAGTCTGGGGACTGTCAGAGTTTCTCTGACTGTCAGGGATACTTTGACAAGGGGTAAAGAGTATACATGGCTGACCATCCGTGGTTGTCCAGGGACTGTCAGAGTATCTCTGACTGTCAGGGATACTCTGACAAGGGGGTAAAGAGCATACATGGCTGACCATCCGTGGTTGTCCGGGGACTGTTAGAGTATCTCTGACTGTCAGGGATACTCTGACAAGGGGGGGTAAAGAGTACACATGGCTGACCATTCGTGGTTGTCCGGGGACTGTCAGAGTATCTCTGACTGTCAGGGATACTCTGACAAGGGGGTAAAGAGTACACATGGCTGACCATCCGCGGTTGTCCGGGGACTGTTAGAGTATCTCTGACTGTCAGGGATACTCTGACAAGGGGGTAAAGATTACACATGGCTGACCATCCGCAGTTGTCCGGGGACTGTCAGAGTATCTCTGACTGTCAGGGATACTCTGACAAGGGGGTAAAGAGTACACATGGTTGACCATCCGTGGTTGTCCGGGGACTGTCAGAGTATCTCTGACTGTCAGGGATACTCTGACAAGGGGTAAAGAGTATACATGGCTGACCATCCGCGGTTGTCCGGGGACTGTCAGAGTATCTCTGACTGTCAGGGATACTCTGACAAGGAGGGGTAAAGAGTACACATGGCTGACCATCCGCGGTTGTCCGGGGACTGTCAGAGTATCTCTGACTGTCAGGGATACTCTGACAAGGGGGTAAAGAGTACACCTGGCTGACCATCCATGGTTGTCCGGGGACTGTCAGAGTATCTCTGACTGTCAGGGATACTCTGACAAGGGGGTAAAGAGTACACATGGTTGACCATCCGTGGTTGTCCGGGGACTGTCAGAGTATCTCTGACTGTCAGGGATACTCTGACAAGGGGTAAAGAGTATACATGGCTGACCATCCGCGGTTGTCCGGGGACTGTCAGAGTATCTCTGACTGTCAGGGATACTCTGACAAGGAGGGGTAAAGAGTACACATGGCTGACCATCCGCGGTTGTCCGGGGACTGTCAGAGTATCTCTGACTGTCAGGGATACTCTGACAAGGGGGTAAAGAGTACACCTGGCTGACCATCCGTGGTTGTCCGGGGACTGTCAGAGTATCTCTGACTGTCAGGGATACTCTGACAAGGGGGTAAAGAGTACACATGGCTGACCATCCGCGGTTGTCCGGGGACTGTCAGAGTATCTCTGACTGTCAGGGATACTCTGACAAGGAGGGGTAAAGAGTACACATGGCTGACCATCCGCGGTTGTCCAGGGACTGTCAGAGTATCTCTGACTGTCAGGGATACTCTGACAAGGGGGTAAAGAGTACACATGGCTGACCATCCGCAGTTGTCCGGGGACTGTCAGAGTATCTCTGACTGTCAGGGATACTCTGACAAGGGGGTAAAGAGCATACATTGCTGACTATCCGCGGTTGTCCGGGGACTGTCAGAGTATCTCTGACTGTCAGGGATACTCCAACAGGAGGTATAGAGTGTACATGGCTGACCATCCATGGCAGTCTAGGGATTGTCAGAGTAACCCTGACAGTTGTGGCATACTAGGGACAGGACGCGCCTACACTGGACATCCCTCTCATGTGTGGCAACAATGAATGACACCTTCCGCACCAACACCTACTACTGTGTTCTACATTGTAGCTTGCCTTTCAGTGTGGGATGCCAGTCGATCCAGGTGATGATCTTGTCCTTGCTGAAGGTGAGGTCTGTGTAGGACTGGTACTCCTTGATGGCGTTGTCTGTCTTGTCCACAACGATCCCATCTGTTTCAGACAGCTCTGCATAGTCGTCTACAAATATGTCACAAATCTCATTTTGTTGCAGAGCAAGATTAAACCTGCAGGGTGCAGTGTGTTGACGGGAGTTGGTGGAGTAAAATAACTACATATCAGATGAAGAGTTTGTGCCCATATACAGTGCACTGTACATCCGTCGTGCATACTAACACACACACACACACACACACACACACACACACACACACACACACACACACACACACACACACACACACACACACACACACACACAAACAAACACAAACAAACGCACAAACAAGCATACACACACACCACACATACAATACTCAATGACAGCACATTGGGAAACTCCACAGTCTTCTTCATACCTACCTTTTGGAAGCAGCTGACACAAACTCCTCCATCTCCGTACTCTCAAGCAGCTCCTTTGCCTGCTTCTCCTCCATGCACTGAGGCTCATACTGAATGGCCTTGTTCCGTGGCCGGGCCCACTCTGTCTGCGTGCATCCATCTCGCAGCACTGGTACAGCCTGGGTGCCATGCTCCAGCTCCATACGTTGCAATTCAAAGTTCTCATCCTCCACCGATGCAATGTGGACCAGGCTTTCAGGGACATCACCAGCATTGGAGTCAGAAAAGTTGCAAGGAGCATTGAACAGCTTACGTTTTCTCAAAAATGAAAATGCGAGCTACAGTGGTGGGGAGGGTTCAAGCAAGTCCAATCAGAGACTGACATGTGACACAAAAGTACAGTACATACAAAAAGAGACATTGCCCTATTGGTTCACTGCCTTCACTATTCAATAAAGCTTTGTGAAGAAGTTTAAGAGGAAGTATTACAGTACAGTATGTCAGGTTGTGTGTACACTGCAAACAGGTTTTGGTCAGCTCCTCTGAAGTGCAGTAAGCACATGACATTCAAAGAAGCAGAAGTTTAAAGGTTCACAAGGAAGGGGGGAGAGTTCTTGATGCCCTAGGAGCAGCCCGCACAAGCCTGAAACACATAAATAACTGCGAGATATAGTCAAATATACAGTATAATAGAGTTGGGCAGTAAGTGTACATGTGGAAGATACACCAGGTAATATAATGCAGACAGTCTGATCCCTGCCAACTGCAGCCTCTCTTCTGCAATGCCACCCTTCCTCCTCCTGACCCCCATGCATTCCTCCACTTACTAGCTCCCTGGAGTTGGTGACTTGTTGCTCCAGTATTTCAAGATCACTGCCGAGACACACCCACTCCTGTGGCAATGGGGTCTGAGGAACCTTCACATCCTCTTCCTCCTCCTCACCTCCTTCCTCGCCCTCAGTCACTCCTTCCGCCTTAGGAGGCTAGGGACAGGGAAGATAACACACAGTACCGAAAATACTGCATACAATCATATACATACGTACATATGTCAATGAATAGACTAATCATGACTCTGATACCACCAACCTTGTGTACAACGTACATATACAAGGGGCAAATAGAAGTTTACCAGTACACATCCGTGCATACATCACCAAGTTGGACCTCAAATCCAATAGTCAACAGAATACGAGTTAATACAGGGCTTCTACACATTCACTCAGTAGATATAATGTAAGTACACCTAAGAAACCGAATCTGTAAAACAACAAGTACTTTGCTACTACACTAAATCCCTCACGTATACTACATGTTCAAACACTCCACAGAGTGTTCCACATCAAGGGGCTATACACAAAAGTATATGCAGAGTGAAGCAAGCGTACACATACGTACATTAAGGATCAACTCTTTTGCCTCCTCTGTGAGGCAGATGTAGAAGTTCTCCCCGTACTTGTAGTCAGGGTCGTACACCAGCAGCAGCTCCTCACCAGGGTACTCCTGCAGGTAGCAAAGTCAACAGTGGGGCAATGCACAACTATGCACACTGTGATGTACCTTGTAGAGAATTTAGGAATTGGGAATCTGTTGCACACAAGGGATGAAGTGCCACTGAACAGTGCATGCAACATGCAAAGCAGGAAGGAACAATGCTCATTGCACCAACAAAATAGCAATTTAAATTGTGCCATGAATAGAAAATTAAACTGCTGCAGACATGCCCTTCAGAGACGTAGCTCCGATTTACCTGTACAGTCTTCTTAACAGGGTGAAAGTCAGAGATGGCAGCTCTGTTTCTAAAATCCTCCAAGATGGCTGCCTTGGGAATCAGCTTAAAGGGGCTTTCCTCCGAGACATCGCTGTCTGTAACGCACTGAAAGATCTGCTGTGTCGGTCCTGAGATAAAGAGAGCTTTTAATCCTTTCGGTATGCCTCCGGATTTAGGAGCGTCTTCAGTTACTTGCTCCGGTGCCGGCTTCTCTTCTGCTGTAGATGGTTCGGGCATTTTTCCGCCATTTGCCGTTGGTTGCTATGACAGTGTGGAGACGGGGGGGTCGGACAAGGTCCTGGGATTGCGCAATACCAACGCCTCAATAATTGCATTCCTGACATTCCAATCGCGTCTCCATGTTAGCTGATTGTGCTCCAAGGCCGAATGTGCATACCCTGAGCCATGGCAGGGCCTTGTACTGCATTCGCGCCCCTGGTATGACCCGTACGTACGTAGCCAAGGAGCCATACGGTGGTTTGGGCTTAATTGTCTGACCGCCTTCCCGATTTAGTTTTGCAAGTTATCGCAGCGTTTCTTGAGGATTGCCAGCACGCTTAAGCCATTTCTAGCATCCCTGCTATCGAATGTGACAAATCGTGTACAGAACCGAGACGATTGCAAGGACGTGGCTGCCGATTGCACTCCCATTGCAGAAGCAGTCAACCTATCAGTCTTGCAGTCCTGAAGTGATCAATGAGGACTCGCTACCAGCTTCTAAGGAGTCACTTCCACAGGAGAACTTGCTCAGTACTCCAGATTAGGCTCCATCTGCCTCGTAGCCAGCATCAGCGAACACTCGTACACCGGTGTTGGAAAATGCTCGCAAAACCTACCTAGATGCTGGGGAAGGGCGGGGAAGGGTCCATTTTCTGATAGCCCTTGTCCAACTGTGTGCTCAGAAGCAAAGAAACAAGCGATACGACGTGTTTCTCGAAATATGTCTGCTCTTAGCTAGTATAGGTAAAATACACAGTAAAGAGCAGCAGCGTCGGCCATTTTGCGGACACACGTGACCTTGACCGACCCCCCCTGGTGTGGAGAATTCACCGTGAGTAGACGAATGTGGTTCAGTTTTAACGCGGTTGCTATAAAATGGCCGATTCCAAGAAGAAGACGATTCTAGACAAACCGCTATCTTCCAGAGGGAAGAACGAGGTAATCTAACTCTGTAGGTATTCTTCTAGGAATGCTTCGTGTTTAGTATGCTCATATAGTCGTTGTATGCCATTCTTCACTCCAGATCAGTCTCAGCACGTACAGTTTTCTTTTTGCGGAGCTCGTCTCATACTGCAATCACAGATCGTCGTCAGGGCAGCAGCTTCAAGAGAAGTAAGCTTAGCCAATGACAATACTATTACAGCAATGAATCTCGTTAGAACGTGTAATCCCTAGTCCATTCCACATTTCATGTGTCTATGTCCAACCATAGGCTATGGTCCAACTCGGGATGAAACTATTCTGCTCAATTTCACCACCCGAAATGACCGAAATACATATGTACATGCATTTATTTTGCCATGCTATCATGACTGCTACCCCATTCCTTCCACACATGCACTACACGATTGTTTGCATGAATTGTGCAGTCTACCTGCACTAACAGAGCATATTGTTGGAACAACATAACAGTATTGTTGTAGAGGCTTGTTGCAACTGTGTTATTTTGATTCACATGGCTGACAAAGATCTTCATGGTCAAAACATTCATTCACCTTTGCACTAATGTTACAGCAGATTTACGCAATCTTGCAACAGGTTCCAAACCTTTGGGCAGTCGTTACCTAGGATACAGACTGTGTGACATCATAGTTGTGTACAGTTTTGGTTCGTAACCTAGGTAACGACTATCCACAGTTTGGGAACCTGTTGCAAGATTGCGTAAATCTGCTGTACTTGTTTGCCGAATTACTTGCTCTTCGTCATCTTTCTCCTCAGGTTGGCTGAGTTGGGGCATCATGTTGGCCATCGAATGGTGGATGTGCTGTGCTTGCGTGAGAAGGGAGGACGGTATCGAGAAACCCGGCTCATCAATATGCTTTTGTACATCAAAACTACCTTATGGAAGGTGTGTAGCAGAATACAAGTGCACTCTCCTCTACCGTGTAGGACCATGTGGTGAGGTGTAGACTGGGGAAATGTGTAAAAGCATACGTGTGTGTTGTTGTATTGTCTCACTCATCTTCCGTCAGACTCTGTTTGGAAAGGAGGCAGACAATTTGGAGCAGTCAACCGAATCTGAAGGGACATGTATCTTTACTGTCTGTATAGTTACTTGTTGTGCACATTTGTATTAAATTTTGCACTGCAGAGTGTGTGTAAGTATGTGTGTACATATGCAGTGTGTTGTGTCTGTGTGTGTGTGTGTGTGTGTGTGTGTGTGTGTGTGTGTGTGTGTGTGTGTGTGTGTGTGTGTGTGTGTGTGTGTGTGTGTGTGTGTGTGTGCGTGTGTGTACGTGTGCACGCACTGTGTGTATTTGTGTATAACATACCACTTGTGTGTCCACACATGTATAATGTGTACATCCATAGCTGCTATAATAAGTTCAGAGAAGTGTGAAGACCACCTCGAAGCATAGACAGTCCCTTTAACTCAAACGTCCAGATTACCTCATTGAAGAGGAACCTCTGGTGAATAAGTTCATCTCAGCCAAAGAAGGCAAGTCTGCTATGTGTGTGAGTGCGGATTGTGGTGGTTTAGACCTTTAGTGTGACTACTAAGCTCATGATAGCATACACTGTACAGTACTAGTATTTGTTGTCTATATTGTTTGTATGGTTGTATTATATGGTATGGAATGGTATGTTGTCTATATTGTATTATATGGAATGCTATGGTACGCTGTTGTGTTGTATGTGGTATTATATTGTATGAAATGGTATGCTATGCTGTGACATGTACTGTATGCATTACATTTTATTGTGTGCTGGTTAGTTATTCACATACAAATAAATATGCAATATACGTATACAGCTTTGTTGTAGCAGCAACTGTATCGCTGCACATTCGTATGTACGTTTCATCTGAGCCTGGTCTCGTGACAGTGCCCTTTTGGGTTAAATGTCCACAGTTCGGTCTGGGTACAAAGCTAGTCTGAACCTAGCATGGCATTTTTACTACTTTTAGCTATTGTTTGACTGGCCAACAATCTGATCTTCTAATGTGTGCAGATGCTTTTCTTCTCTGCTGCAGGAGTGAACTGTGCGGCCTTTATCGGCGGTATTGTGGAGGCCTTCCTTAAAGCAACACACTTTGTAAGTTCTTCTCATTCACACTATAGTGCACATTGCATGGTGCATTGCAACCTGTCCACTCCAGTCACTTTGGGAACCATGACTTGGCCAGTGGTAGGCAGTAGCATGCACTGAGGTACATACGTACACTGTAGTGCGTTGACACTGTGTTGGGTCAGAGGTAGTCTAGCCGCTAGACCCTACTTTGTCATCGCGTGCGGGGGCGGAAGAAAAGTAGGGTCTAGCAGAATGTGTAAATTCCACACCTCGCAATCAACGCGCTACTGGGCGTTTATCAAGAACGTCGATTACGAACATCGTCGACGAATAATACTCAGTAACAAGAGAAAATGACGACCAGAGGGTGGGAAACGTCGTCGCCTAGGCTTTCCTTGACGATCGCGGGCTTCACAGCCTCCAGCTAATGTATTAATACAACTGCCGCCCTGTCTCTACTTTGGTCAATAAGCGCCGGTGTCTCCATAATTGCTGCTGTGATCTGAGGCAGCAGCGATCTCATTGGTCAGCGCGAGGTGTGGAATTTACACATTCTGCTAGACCCTACTTTTCTTCCGCCCCCGCGCGCGATGACAAAGTAGGGTCTAGCGGCTAGACTAGGTCAGAGGAGGCTGGTTGCTTTGGATGAATCGTTTCCTCTTTGCAGTGACTGTCCTGGAGGTTTGCTTTTGATTTAGTTTCAGTGTGGAATCCTATGTATGTGTTCTTGTGTCACCAAGGAGAGAATGAGCTGGTAGATTGTGTATGCCTACCTTACCACTTGTCTGTAAATGAGCCTTTATTCTATTTCCTCTCTTTCTCCCTTCCTGCTTCTCTCCTTGCCTCTTTCTGCACCCTCGCTTCTACTCTGTCATTCCCTTCTTCTGCCACTTTCGCACTATTCAAGCCTGCCAAGGTTGAGGTGTTTTGGTGGAGAGAGAAAAAGACAGCTCTGAGACTAGCTTTTGAATCTAGTGTGTTGCAACGAGAAAAGGAACTTGGAAAATGATTATTATTAATGTACGCATCCTCTGCATTAATTGATTGGTGTGTATCTACCGAATTTGTCCAAATAGAAGATTTTTCTGAGACCAGCTTCTACTTGAGCCCACTAAAATCTGATAAAAATGGATGGATCCCTGTATAGCCATCTTTCCTATGTATATATAATATAGATCGAATCTGCATGTACGTATGTGACAATACACACGTCTCGCAGCTAGGACCATAGGTCACTGTACATGTGGTTCACTGACTTAATTTGTTGGGAATGATTCAATCACCTTTGACTGTCCTTGAATGCATTGCTTCTCTGAATTGTTTCTTTTGATGTCCCAAGGCTTGCACTCTGCTAGTGGACTTCATTGAATTAAAAGTGCATAAACTCACTGCTCTAAGGCTTAGTTCACTTACTTCATTTACGATAGGTTCTTTGATTGTCCTAACTATAAAGCTATACAGTAGATTCCTGGCTACATTCATTGCAGTTGGGCTCACCATCCTAAGGCTTTGGTTCACCAGCTTCAATTGTTATATATAACTAGGTTAATTCATTAGTATATAGTACTAAGACTTAGGTACTTTTTCATACATTTCTTTGAAGGTCTAGATCTACAGTATGTTTTCCCAGCACTGCATCCTTTATGTATAAAATATCTAACTAAGTTAGCTTTTAGAGGCTATTATATAAGAAAAGTTGCACATGAGTAGTGCACGCACACTGCATGACTTGAGGGACACTGTTGTTTGATCAGTTACTCTATACGCATACGTACATCAGAGGATTGAATGGGACAACTCCTCATGCCAGTCTGGTCTGTGGTCACTTGGGCTATGGCTCTTGCTTTCTGCTGGACAACTAGCGCAAATGGTGAGTGCAAGTGTTGTTTGTCTACTCTAACAAATGGGAATAAGTTGGGACATGATGAATATATAGCCTGGCTCCTTAATTGATCTTGCATTATAATGGTGTATGTGGCTGTAACATGATCATAGCCAACTCAATGTGTTGGCCATAATAAACACTGCTATATATAGCTACTATACAGTAGACCCTTATAATACAGTGCAAGTTAGGTTTGGAGCATCACTGTGATGCATGTTCATAGCTAACTATAGGTACTTTCATTTTGATCAGCAGTGCTCAATTATGGATACTATTTGGGGAAATGTAATGTACAAGCTAGCTAGAACATGTAGCTATGTGGCTGATGAGATACACTTCACATTCATGTCAACGTCAGTACTAGAGGCAAGATTAATTGTACCATTAACAAGTCTTCAATACTATACATACAGTAGACAAAGTACATATCCCAGTTATGAATATAAATAATGGCATTAATTATGTCAATGTTATATGTTGCATGCATGCTCCCTGTATGCAGCAATTCCCTTAGAACCTGTTGAATTTACAGCTGTCACAGAGGACCCTTCAACCGACTGTCACCCTGTCGCTGCCTCCTTCAGTCTGACCCCACTGGACAATCCCACTATTATCCTTGGTATCGACCTTGGTATTATTATCGTGAAAAAGATTCAAGTCACAATCACAGTTACCATATTTAAATTTGGACCTCAAGGTCAAATCATCTTTATTCTACAATGTAGGATCATTGTCATTCTCTGTGTCATTTGTGATAATGGTCGATGGATTGCATTTCGAATGGCATCCCAACCAAACTCCTTTCTGGATGTACCAAATCTCCCTGCTTGTGCCTATCTCAGAGCCACACTGTCGGCAGAAAGTGGCAATGAAAGTAGTAGTGAAGCTGTTTCTCATTTCTCAACTTTGGAACCAAGTGGTGAGTCATATATGTAATACGGCACATTAATACATATTTGCATAGAATAATAAGTATGAGAAGAATTACAATCCATGCAAAATTAATAATTATTATGCAATTAAATCATATTTATCAATTCCCAGGCCCAGTAGATGTGGGAATTTACAGCATGATGCCAAGCTACCTGACTGGCAGCAACATCTCTCTCGTGTGCTTATGGAACACCTCAGTGTACTATGCTTCTTGGTTCAAGAATGGTGCACTCATCTATGAGGAAGACTTGGCCTCCCCTTCTGTACTGATGACACCTCCTAATGGGATTACTGTCAACAGTGACTATGCAGCGAAGAAGTCCAACTTGATCATTGCTGAGGCTGCGTTGGGTGACAGTGGCAACTACACCTGTGCTGTGACCTGTGGGGCTAAGGGAGTGGAGTTTGGAAGGATTGCAGAGAATCTGCAGGACACCTTTCTGGTGCATATCCATGCATAGTAGTAGGTGTAGTGGAGTATTCTCAGTGCTTAACAATTTCGTGTTAACCTAGCTATAACTACGTAGTACAGTATATAGCTATAGCCAGTAGAATTGTCGTGCAGGGTCATCAATAATTAATGGTTAAGTGACATATATGATCACATATCACTACAAAAAGTGGCCTGTTTGCCAAATATTACTCTTGGCAAACTAGAGATTCTCCACGCTAGTAAAACATGCAAACCACTGTTGGTATTTACCATGCATGGTAAACTACAATTACTATCTTTTGTGGTTGTTTTACCATATTTTGCCATGCATGCATGGTAAACTCAAACAGTGGTTTTCCATGTTTTACTAGCGTGGACAATCTCTAGTTTGCCAAGAGCAATATTAATTTAATATAATACTGGCAAAACAAGCCACTTTTTGTAGTAATACATTCATGCCTTGCATGCACTTCTAATTGATCAAAGCCTAACCGTGAACACACACGTGCACTATGCATGCAATGGTCTAGCTGTCATCTGTTGTCAATGAATTAATGCATGCCATGTATAATTATATATGGCATGTAAATAACAGTCCTTTCAGAACACATTGGCGCATGCAGAGTGAATTTTCATCCTTTCGCATCTACTGTACAAAACACACAGTGAAACCTGTCTAAAACAGCCACCTGTGGGCCAGTTCTATAACTAGCCAACCGTTAAAGGTGGCTGCTCTACAGAGGTAGACTGCAATGATTTAGTGCTATTTGGGGTCAGGGAGGCTGGTTGTTTTAGAGAGGTGGCTGCCTATAACACAGTGACCACCTTAGAGAGGTTCCACTGTATAACTATGCTGTACCCACCAGCCTAGCCATAGTGGCAGATAAAGTACATATAGAAACAAAGAAGATGGAGCAATAACTCAGTGTCACTCAGCATGCAGCACCAGTTTGAGTTATTAAACAAAAAATCCTATTACATTTGTAAATTACTATGAAAATTATAGCTAAAGCCAAAAAATTATACCTTTGCTTGTGCTTGAAAAATTTAATATCCAATACTACACAGTTACGTACATGGCAGCAACGTGCCATAGAATGAACCTGAGATTGTACACATCACAAATTTCAAATTGCTAGTTACTTACATACAGTAGTTAAATAATTCTTCTTGTTTAAAAGTAGACTGTAGATTCAAGTTCCCAATTAAACATCAGAAACTTGTAGTTCTGTGACGCTCTCTTCTCTGAATGGGATATTTCCATGGTTTTGAGTCAGCGATTTAGATTGGTCAACACTGTGAGGAGGGATCGGGAAGGCTGGCACCAGAAGGGTTGGGGGAGGATGCACATGTTTGATGATGAAATACCTGTAAAAATGAACATAAATAAATCTTTGCCATCAAACATCATCGATCGAGGCCCAGCCACCAATTCACCCAGCCTCTATTCAATACTCAGCCTCTAATCAAGACCAGGCCTCTATTCAAGCACACACACACGCACATGTACTGTATATATCTAATGTAGGGGTTTGAAAAATAAAATTTAGCATAGCTACGTACTACCTGCAGAAATGTGACCACTCTGCTCCATGCACATCACACATGCACACAGCCCCAGCTACCATTCAACACATATACATACACATGGTGACGCGGACTCACATCTTCAAAAGCACAGCTCCTGAAGAGCTCTTGTACATATCTTCGATGTGAGAAGGAGTACCTGTACTGTGCCAGGAGCTGGTGGACTTGTGAGTAGAGGCAGAGGTCATTGGATGCCCAAGAATACTTCTCAAAGAGACTGTGGAGTGGGTGGGAGAAGGAGGAATAGGGGAGGGAGACAACAATCAGTCCACTGACAGAGAGGGTTTCGATAGCTACAATATGTGGATGATAGCATCTACACTACACAGAACACTCCTATGCACACACAGTCCACTGTACATTTTCAGTCCTTGCTTGCTGGCTTTAGCTGCAACATCGCCGCTCAGTTTGGAGATCAGCTTCAATGCCTCCTTCCTCACGGCAACTCTCTCCTCTGAGGTAGGTTGCTTCACAATGTCATTTCCACCTTGCATGGGCTCTGTAGGAGCACTCTCAGGTAGCTGGCATACATGAGAGGACGACAATAATCGGCACTTGAGGCAATCAGACTTGTTGTGCAGTTGTAGCCACTCCTCTGTAGGCTGGTCCAAGACAGCAACAGTGCACTCTGTTAGCGCGTCTCTACTATCAGTCTGTGGAATCTACAGATATTACACAAAGACAAAAGTCGAGACAGATAAAAAGAAAGAAAGAGAGTGAGATACACAGAGTGAAGCAGTCAAGCAACATGCGAGTGAATTGGACGGAATCAAATGAAGATGAACAGGTAATAGTGAGATGAACATGCACTTCTTATCAAGACAATAATGTGCAGCCACTGGCAACAAGAAGTGAAGCTATTTCAATATGTACATGTTGTGAGTTTTAGCCAGTGACAAGATCTTGGAGCAGAAGCATTGCATCCATTAATCACACACACTGCATACGCACCTGAAGCAGTGCTTCTTTCTTCCTCGGGAGGCAGACGCCAATGTAGCAGGGAGTAAGAGCAACTTGGAGACTACTACTAGCAGGAATAGGCAATCCTTCCTGCTTGGAGCTCGATCGTCTGCAATACAACCAGGGATGGAAGTATGCATTGCATCTAGCAGCCATTAACCACATACGTATACCGCACACAACACTGTACACAGTACTGATGGTGCTCATTGTTTCACAGATGGTTACAGTTAATGTTAGCATACTCATGAACCTTACTGCATGGCACAACAATAGAATCTGACCTTAATTTTCGTAGAGCACTGCGAGACAGTGTTCCATACGGATTTGACAGTTCACGCTCCAGCTCAGCCAGTTGGGCCTCCTCGTATGAAACGCCACCATTGCCAGTAGGGGTAGTACTGTGCACGTGCAAGTCATCCACTGCTCCTGGCTGCCCTGTTGTCCCGTTTGGAGCGGAAACAGTATGAGCCACTGCTTCTTTGAGTCCAGAGAACGACAGTGACATTCTCTTTTTGGTGGGTTGCAAAGCCGTGTCAGCACTCCTTTGTCTCACCACGGCAGAGCGCCCAGGGGGCACAAGGTTGGTCTGGGACACAGGCCTTGTTCTCTCAAGTGGAGGAGCATCAATCTCAACTTCAACTGTAATGCTGGGTTGGGTTGGGAATGACTGGGTAGGAAAATCTTCTCTTGCCTCTGAGGGTGACTGGAGAAGAGTGGCAGTGGAGGCAGACTTGGTGGTCACTTTGGAGGTTGTAGTGAGCTGCCGAACTGGAAACCAGCCCAGTTCTTCGAGGAGATCAGCTCCACGAAGGGAGCGTGAGATGAGACACAGAGCATAGAAGCACGTTCTAGCATAGGCAGGAGACAAGAGGAAGGGAGATCAGCAGTCAGTGGAAATGAGGGAGAGAATGAATTACACTAAAGGTATCATGAGGCTGTGATCTTGTGCTGCATCAGCTCACCCTCGTACAGTGAGCACCGGATGTGTCTCTGCCATTCTCACTAAATCGTGCACTGCTCCTTCATCCATGAGCAGCTCAAGACCACCCACAGAATTGCCAATGTGGGCCTAGTGGATGATAAGAGGTGAGCGGAATGCTCTACATTTGTGCATATGCAATGATTCACAGGAGTTTAAACAGTGAACATTTCCATGCACACACAAGGACTTAGACCACACCCACCTCTGCCCATACACACATGTACACACATGTACACACACTCACTAGTGCCCACACTGTGGCCTTCACTTGAGTTACATCCTCACAACTGGCAATATTGTCCCGAATCACGCCTGCAAACTCTTCAATATGGCCGCTGTGCTGCAATATTGCACAACCTTCAGGGTGAAGGGCTAGCTGACCATACAAGTGGACAGGTACAAAAGCCGAGACTCGAATAGCATTGCTGAGAGTGAAGGGGAAGAAGGGACAGTAGAGGAGGAACTGTTCTACCATTCACAGTTGTAAGCACCACCAGAGCTAATGAAGCCTTACAAAGAGGAAAGGTTCATCACAAATCATTTCAAGACACGTTTGTCTAGCATGTTATTTTATGCAGTCTTAAAACCCCTTTCTGACTATATACTGTAAGAAAACTTGAAAGTGGACTGGGCAAGTAAGTAATGAAACGAAATTGCAATTTCCTTTCAGAAATACACACATTTCACAGAAAACACTAGCTTGGAGCTGGGAAATTCTTCCACCAAGCCTGAGAGGCATCATTAAAGCCCAGTCCAACTCACCTGCTTATATTCCTCCTGATATACTCATCTTCCTTGGTGTGTCGGTATGAGGTGAAGGCCTGGGAGAGACGCTCTTCTACCACACTCACGTACACGCGGTTGTGGTTGTCATGCCAACGGGACAATTCAGACTCTAGGAAACCTAAATCAGATATACCGTACACATACGTAAACATACACAACAAACAAACAGACATTGTCATATATATGTAAACTGAATAGTGTCATTGTCCAGCACAACATGGCTGCTGGCATCCAACTTTCCACACAATAAAAATGGTACAATACTACGCATACATATATACATAGCCAAGTCATTTACTGTGCATTGCAGTCAATAGAACATTACGTACTTATATATGTACGCAGTACAACAGCCTTGCAATACATATGTATGTACATCTCCTCCCTCCCCTCTCCTTCACACACAATTGTGTACAGTTTCATCTCATTCAAGGATGCTACCCCTTGGAGGCACAGGTTAGTAATGTGATGCACCTCACCTAACTGTTGCATTCGAGTGAGACCCTTTCGTGTGGAGAAGAACCGGGTCAGGAAGGACACTCCCTTCTCGGAGAGGTGGAGCAGGGCAGGGTTGAGGTGAAGGAGGGACAACAGGTAGGACTGGGGAGAGCGAGGAGGGTAGAAAGATGGGTAGTGAGCGTGTGTGTGTCCATGAGTGCATCCAGTTTGTTGTAGTGTGTGTGTGTGTGTGTGTGTGTGTGTGCGTGTATCAAAGCTCACAATGTGTATATGAGCGTAGTATGTTGTGTGTCACACATGTTAGTGCTGTGTGTGCAAAGAGGCAGTACCAGACAGTGCAAAACAAGACTTAGTGCTAAATGTGGTGAATGTGCTGAGTTGAGTGCGACGGACGTCACATGAAGAAGCACCCAGGTGAGGAGTGTAGTACAAATGGCCACATAAGTTGATGAACTAACTTCTTCTTCGCAGGCCTCATCCAATATGTCCAGTGCTTCCATTGCTACCTCTTCATCAGTGTCATACAGCTAGGAAGTGGAGGAGAGGAGGGGGAGGAGAGGAGGGGGAGGAGAGGAGGGGGAGGGGAGGGAAGGGGAGGGGAGGGGCACACACAGCATGACAGGCACACATAGCAAACTACAGTATGTGGTTAATTCAAAGTCTACTCAACTGTGGTCCCTTCATAACCCTTCACTAAGGGTACTACAAGAACTGCATTCATTCACGATTATTTGGGCTCCTCAAAGTAGCTGAGATCAACACAGCAAGGCCCACCAACCTCTAGCACCACAGCCACCCAACATGCATATAGAGCTTTTACACAAGCACAGTGGGGGAAGTCCCTACAGCCCCCCCCCATCCTCCCTACCTGTGTGGTGAGTATCTCCATGCCCCAGCTCTTGAACATGGGGGACCGAGCCCTCAGGAGCACTCGGAGGTGTTTGGTCGCATAAAGCCGCATCTGGGGGCTTCCCCCAGTGAGCAGCCGGTTCATGATGGCTCGAGCACAACCATCCCAGCTAAAGTCGAGCGCCGAGATGATCAGTTTGTGCAGGTCCTCACGTTTCTCCACTCCACACACACCAAACATGCTGTAGGTTGAGATAGAGGAAGGATACTCATAAAGTACCCACACAGAACTCAGCAGGTGAAAGTAAGCATTCTTGCAGCCTTCTGGTGTTTGTAACAGGTGCACAAATGAAGAAATTATACTGCTGATCTGGTTGAGAGGCGTGAAGACTGCTGTGCGTGGCACAATGATCTTAGCCGATCACCCTGTGTTACGTACGTACAGTATACGTATCAAATTCCTTACCCTCCTAATGTGGTGTCTAGCTCCCCCTACCCTCCTACTGTGGTGTCTAGTCTCCCCCTACCCTCCTACTGTGGTGTCTAGCTCCCCCTACCCTCCTACTGTGGTGTCTAGTCTCCCCCTACCCTCCTACTGTGGTGTCTAGTCTCCCCCTACCCTCCTACTGTGGTGTCTAGTCTCCCCCTACCCTCCTACTGTGGTGTCTAGTCTCCCCCTACCCTCCTACTGTGGTGTCTAGTCTCCCCCTACCCTCCTACTGTGGTGTCTAGTCTCCCCCTACCCTCCTACTGTGGTGTCTAGTCTCCCCCTACCCTCCTACTGTGGTGTCTAGTCTCCCCCTACCCTCCTACTGTGGTGTCTAGTCTCCCCCTACCCTCCTACTGTGGTGTCTAGTCTCCCCCTACCCTCCTACTGTGGTGTCTAGTCTCCCCCTACCCTCCTACTGTGGTGTCTAGTCTCCCCCTACCCCCGTAACGCCCAGCTCACGGTCCATATCCCCTGCAGTGAGCTAGGATGGCTGGCTTGTGATGGCTGAGGCAGCCGAGGAAGAGGAGGTAGTCCCTTGAGAGGGTGTGGTCTACGCTGTACTCAGAGAGGACAGTAGAGGAACCACCTTCGGATATCTGTGGGGAAGGGAAGGTGGAGGGGGCGTGAGAGGGGTGTGGAGGGGGAGGGGGACAGAGAGCATGAAGGGAATATATAATAGATACTCAATGAAAACAGATTTGCCAACAATATGAAACAAGTGCATGTACATCCACTGAATGCCTACAGACAGGCTGAGTGAACAAGGCAGCACACCCTTCCCTCCTACCTCATCCAGTTCAGCAATAACGTCCGAGGCCAGCCCAGTCACAAACACAGCCAACTCCTGAAATGAAGGGGTGAAATACACACAACAAAACAAGGTAAATTTCTCTAACAGCTCCGTACCAATAGCCGACTTGCACGCAAGCTAAAGTACATGCGGAATGCAATGACGTCACATCTAGTTGTTCACATCTGGTTGTGCATTTGCAGTCATCTATTGTATACAAAGATGGACAAAATCCAGCATTCCATTTGTTTAATGCTTGTGTGTGCCTAAACTGTGTCCTGTAGTAGAGTTTGAGAAGATGGTGTATGGAATTGGCCAAAGTGTGAGCCAATACAAAGAGGATTCGCAACAGTGAACATTGACTGTGCATGTACTATATGCATGCATGATTGTATAGTACATCCAAATACTGTGAATGTACGTACTGTACATACATACGTAACAATGCTGTTCTTAGAATTGTAGTGAGTACGTACATTGGTGTTCCCAGATGCCAGTACAAATTGTTTTGATCAATCCCTACCTCTACCTCCAGCTTATGCATGCACCCAAACCCTCCACTCCTCCCCACCTCCTCATCCTTGGCCAGGAACTGCACCAGCTGGCAGCCAACTCTTGAGTATTTCCGTGAGTTTGCGGGGGAGTATGGGATGGCAGAGAAGACCTTATTCTTTGGTTTGTAAAAGTTGTACAGTCGATTGAAGAACTTCACCCTGAGGTTCTCCTCCACTCGCTTGTAGCACAGGGGCTGCAGCTGCAGTGGACAAAGGGGCGGGGATGGGGCTGGGGTGGGTTGGGTGGGTATTCTTAGAGTGGGCAGAGGGATGACATGGTACAGTGAGCAAACAGTGGTAGTGCAAAAATGAGGAGATGATACAGAGAATGGAAGGAAGTAAAGAGGCAATAGGTGGAGAAGTACTGGGGTGACGACAGCAAAGTGGATGAATTGCAATAAAAAGATACACAAGTATGATAAATAAGAAACACAAGAGCACACGTATTGATTCGATAGAGGCTTATAATTGCATTGTTAGTATATGTACTTTACAGTCAGTCTGTAGATAAAGCTAAAGGCTCTGCCACACTCCCTCACCGGTATGTACATACCTGTAGCATGCACTGGAGTAGACTCCAGTCCCAAGTCTCATAGTCCTTTGTGGCCAGGACCTGTGTAGACTTGATGAGGGAGGCTAAACTGCTTTCATCAATGTCTCGAGGAAGGGAAGAGAGCACAGAGCTGTGCCGCTGGCGAAGACCCTGAGGGCAAGGTGGGCAGGAAGCACTGTAACACACACGTGCACACACACCAATACACATGAACCCATGCACACACCTGTTTCATGATCTCCTCCAGGTAGAGGCTGGAGGCCTTTGGCTTGGCCTTCCTCATCTGATGCAGCTGATCTAGACAGCTTATCACTGCACCTGCATGGCTTCACAATCGAAACAGAAGAAGCAAGCACTTTAGTACATGTGTACATACGTACGTAGGTAACATGCCATCTTTAACCAGCAAGCTAACATAACAGAACAAGCAGCTACACATGCTAGCCAAGCAGTGTTCATATCTGACATCATCACTATTACACATGCACACCAACCTACTCTGAACACCACTTCACACAACTTGACTTCACAGCAACCTGTTCTACACATCTCTCATACAATTTGGCTACACACCCTCACATCACCCTCACACATCACCCTCACACATCACCTTCACATCGCCCTCACACATCACCCTCACATCACATCACCCTGCACTGCAGTTGCTCACTTCCTGTGCTCGTGGTTCTCAAAGTCCATGGCTGCCGCTACAATCTCGGGCAAGCAGTGAACTCCTTTGTACATCTCCCCAGGTAGGATGGAGTTGGCCTGCAACAACAGATACAGCGGAGCCTTCAGTGGACCACATGGACAGTGCGACATACACAGGCAGACACAGCAGAAGGTCACATGTAAAGCATACAGACACACGTACAGGTGGACACATACAGAACACAAACATATGTACAAATGACAGTGAGAGTCATACATAACACATATGCATGTAGACAGATCCACCAACATACACACACAGGATGGCCTTGAGTGAAACCCATGCACATTGTTAGGCCAGTGCAGGGCCTTTTCACACCTCAAGCAGGTATACCTGGTATGTACTGTATGTATGTATGTATGTATGTATGTACGTTTGTAATGTGTCACAAGCCCTCACCATGTGGATCAGTTCTCCGAGCAAAATGGCCGCCCGCACTGCCAGTTGTCTGTTCTCAGCTAGGCAAACCAATGCAAGAGATTTTAACAAGTCAGCGTCAATTAGGGTAGAGAGGAGGATAGCGTCGAAGCACTTGACAAGATCTGGCCGAGTGGCAGTGATTGGTGGGAGAAGGCAGCGACCCTCCTCTGCAACAAAGCCTTCATTCAATGTCCATTGCTCCAGAGGCTGACTGGAGTCTGAAGGAGGAAGGACAGCCATCACGCAAGTTGCAACATAGCATCAGAAGTGGGAGAGATAGTGTAGCATGTGAAGTTTTAAAGGGGTATCATCCACTACTGCTACTGAATGGCAGTACCATGTTCACTGTACACAATGGTATATAGATACATACCTATGCTCGTCAGTGCTTTGCTGTAGTTGTCTGTCCATGTGGGCACTCTCAGGTGGAACACAGAGTAGAACATCTCCAGGAGTTCATTCTTTAGGAGGGAGGAGACAAAAGAGGTTAGATAGAATTGTAGGGTGGGGGGATGGAAATGGTTGATTGTTAAAAGTTTAGTTATACTGAATTCACTTGTACACACATGCACACACACAGCACGTATGTACGCACATGTACACATGACACACAGACACACACACACACACACACACACACACACACACACACACACACACACACACACACACACACACACACACACACACACACACACATACACACACACACACACACACACACACACACACACACACACACACACACACACACACCTGTGTCTTAACTCCAACGAAAGGGAGAACTTCTACCACAGATGCCAAGGCTGACTGGACACTGTCGTTGTGAGAGCTAGACAGACACATCAGACCTGGCCAAGACTTGAGTATGGTCCCCAGCAGAATACAGCTGGCCTCTACCCTCATCTGGAACTCATCATTGCGACCACTGCAAGGAGAAGGAACAAGATATTGAGCATCTAATGATTACAAAAGGAGGCTTAGAACTACTTCAAGTTAAGCCAACAGTGTGTATAGTGTACGTACAAAAGGCACCTTCCCATTAGCTGTACTGTACCTTCAAACACACACTATGACAACACATATGAATTGTACGTATGATACTGTATGTAGGGAGTTACCTCACTGTGTTGATGACGCTCATCTGCCTTGCATTCTCCCACTCATTCACGTCATGTTCGTAGTGCACGTCAGTGATGGGGGCCAGGAGGGCCAGGAGGTCAGTGCTCACTCGGAGGTATTGTCTTGTGTCAGGTTGGTTGAGGAGGTGGAGGAGGACGAGGGAGACAGACTCGCTCAGTTCAGTGTGCTGGCTGGAGAGCAGTCTCCTTGTGAGAGCACGCACTGCACCACACCCCACAGCAGTGGCAACATTGCAGGTCACTGAGGATAGGGGAAGAGACAAGGGAGTAATACAATGTGTGTGTACACACACACATGTACACACATGTACACATGCACATATGAATAGACATGCATAGTCTTGTGTAGCCCAGACTGCTATTCCTACATCCATTATAGGAAGAGCAGTCTGGGCTATGTGAGACTTACACATGACATACACAAACACACAGACACACAGACACAACACACACAACACAACACACACACACACACACACACACACACACACACACACACACACACACACTGTACAGAGATGTACTATCTCAATACATGCACAACTTACAAAGTTGACTGAGAAGACCGGCACAAGCCCAGCCAAAATTATCAGGCAATTCATGGTCCCCAGTTGCTATGGAAACTAGCACTGATGCAAAACTTGATGGAAACACCTCTGGGGCTACCAAGATAGCCTGCAAACACAAACAAGCAGAGTACTAAAATGAAGGGAGCACACTTGTTGGGTCACATACACCCTACCAAGCTGACCTGTTGGATGAACCGTACTGCTTGCATTCTCTCTACCTCCTTGTGAGTGGAGAGGTCTATGCTTCTGCAGAGGAGAGGGCGGGGCGATGGGGGAGGGAGAGGGTTGGAATGTAGGGGAGAGGAGAGGAGGAGATAGGGAGGGAGGGAGAGACAGTCATGTGGAGGATATGGGAATAATAACATTGTGAGCAAAATTACCAAACTAAGGATAGTAAAGTTAGTACATGCTAAAGTGGTTCCCATTAACACCAACTGCTGGCAGAAGACTCCTAGTCAAAAGTTGCTACAAGTCTCAGGAATGGCATGCAGTGATCTTACGTACCTGACCACCAGCTGGTCAATGCAGTGGTCCAGCATCAGTTGGAATATCTCCTTGGTAACCAAGATGTATCTCAACACACGCAGACCTCCGGCTCTTATCTCCTGGCTGGAGCTGAGCAGAGTGAACTGGACACTGAGGATGGAGAGGGAGGGGAGGGGAGGGAAGGGGAGGGGAGGGGAGGGAAGTAGAGGGAGTTGGAGAAATGGGGAGTGGGAGAGAGGAGTAGAGTGGAGAGGGAATACACACTCAGCAATGTCTCATACAGTCAGGCAATGCCGCAACTCGGCAATGCTACACATGTACAGTACACATACCAACATAAATTCACATGCAAACAATTTCACAGGAATGAGTGCACTGCACAGAACACAGGCCTACTCCCACACACTACTGTGAGCTGATAAGGACAAACTATACAAAAAAAGGCATACAGTTACAGTGTACATACAGTTACGGTGTACATACAGTTACAGTGTACATACACTTACAGTGTACATACAGTTACAGTGTACATACAGTTACGGTGTACATACAGTTACAGTGTACATACAGTTACAGTGTACATACAGTTACGGTGTACATACAGTTACGGTGTACATACAGTTACAGTGTACATACAGTTACAGTGTACATACAGTTACGGTGTACATACAGTTACAGTCAAAGTTAGCACCTAATCTTACCTAAGTGCCACTAAGACAAACAATTACCCAAAAGGAAATGCAATAAACACAATATACATGGGATGTCAGCAGCACATACTTAAGTGCTACAGAGCTAGTACCACACATGAGTGACATGTGCTTGTGGTCTCTCACTGGCCAATGATGTTTGCTGCTGTGTCCAGAGCAGTGCAACTGGAGTGGGACTCACGTACAACCTAAGGCATGAAGGAGAAAGCACCACAACAGGTTGAGGTCAACTTACACATACATACATATATTGCAACACTGCAAGTAATGTATAATCTGCCAATATGGGCCTTCTCCAGTGCACAAAATAATAGCACCTTTCCTGTCCCCTGCAAGATACAGTGCTTATACCAACCAGCACAACACCACATGCCAGGCTGTGTACAGTGCAGACCAGTAGGAATATGGTGGACACAATACAGCTAGCAACATTGAATATGATTCACTAACCAGCCACTAATTATACAGAGTGCACAGAAGCAATCACTGCTACCGGCAGCCCATGCATCACCTTTGCCAGCTGGTTCAGTTCTTTAATCCGAGCTGCTTTGGTTCTCCCCACTGTCCCATCCCGCGTCAGCACAGCCTCCAGGAGGGAGCTAAGACCAGGGTCACCTGTAGCAACATACATGTACACACCACAATTAACAAAGCTTCACAGAGACAACTATGAATTGAGGCCTAGCCAAACAACACATGTTGGATCTTGAGGGCTTGAAGGCAACAAGACATCACAGCTTCAATAGTACATTTCACTGACTTTGTCAGTTGTAATGGAATGTAGTAATTCAGAACAGGTAAAGGTTTCTGAACACAGCCTGTGCTGGAAAAATATAATATATATAATGTATTGAAGAAACATACGTATATGCATATTACATGGTCGATAGAATTCTCGCGTCTGAAAGTCATATTCACTCTGGAACTCCCGACACCTTCCCCACTTCGCAAAGTAGGACTCTCACTCTAATAACCTGACATGCGGTTAGTCAAAAAACTAAAAGGCAAGTACACGAACTGGCCATACAAAACGGTAATAAATCACGGTGGTGAAGCCAAAAAAGGGAGTGGTTAGCTTACGCACAAGTGTTGAGTCACACTGGCCTCATACCCAGTCCCTAGCTGAAGTTGGAGCAGAAATAGAGACTGGGTACGAGTCTAGAACCACACTGCCTTGCACAGTACAAATAGTATATGAGTTGGTGTGGACACAAGCACAAGGTATGTATGTACATACATAGGTACGTACCACTGGGCCTGCTAGAGTCCATCTGCATACGGTATAGCTATGATGGCACTTATGAAGTCTGCACGAGTAGGCTGTTCAGCTGATGTGTGCTGAAATCACAAGAGGCCGCCTGACAGACCGATCGCCCTCGAATCGAGCTGACAACAGCTGAAGACCAAACCATTGTCTCTTAAATCATGCTCGTACCGTAATTTCACAGATGTAATCATGTTGTAGGTGCATACATATGAGCCGGCGCATGTGCGCCCTCAAAAAATATGTATAGAACATTGTTTCTTGTTGCGATTGAAGATCGCCTATACCTCCTTAGTACTCAAAGATACGAGATATACGCTAGTAAGCAGTACAAAAAAGTGACTGCAAATGTTAAACAAACTCACCGGTCTCTGCCATGGTGTATACTGGCGACTCAGATCTGCACAGCTCTCTATTCAAACGCCATTTTGTCCGTCCAGTCAATACGTCACTGCTTGCTAAGTGACGTCACGTAGTCTCCAATGCTGTACGTTGTATAAGTGCCAAGAGTACAGCACCCTTAGCTACTCTTGGTAATGGGCATTATACATGCATTTGGGGACGTCCCAGGCTAATTGATTCCCATGCACTTCAAAGCTATTTATTCACTAATTTAATCAATTCTGCCAGACCTGCACTCGTCACAGGCCTCCCACATAAAGTGCAATGATAGCCATGCAGGTATTCATGCATTCAGTCTTCCGCGAATGCCATTCTTAATTATGTATCACCATGTGTCCTGCTGTAATGTTAGGAGAGGAACTTGAACAAGATGCTGCAATGAATATGACATTATACAGTGATGAATATGTCTATAGCTACAAGCAGAACCCTAGGTACGCACACAGTAGCTTTGGCTGTCTATGCAATGTTGAACATGCAGCACACTGTAAGTGTAACATTTTAGCTGTATAATATATTCACTCAAGGTATATGTCTTGAGAGTCAAAAAGCAAAGTCGTTTGGCAGTAACTGCCATATAGAGCCATTACCTTGCTGTTGGGAGTATTTTGCATTGTGACATGCACAAAACAGTACATACATACATATCGTAATGCATTATAAACGCAGACAGTTATATAATAATATATAGTTTAGCTACAGCAACACTACGTGTTAATAAAGGCTAGTACTCATACACATAACATACTCTTGGTTTTGTGCATGCATGTGGGGATATCCCGAGCAAATTGATGGCCAGGATGCAAGAGGGGTTCAACACCTTCTATAGCTATGATTAGTCTCGTCCCCAGACCTGGGAAGACTAAGATGATCACTAATTGAATCAATTCTGCCAGACCTGCATGTGTATGCAGTTGCAAGGAGTCACATTCCCTACAGGCATCCATGCATTTAGCCTCCTGTGAATGCAATTCTAATCTGTGCCACCATGTCGTACTGCAATAGAGAAATGTGCTAGTGCTGCAATGTGTATTACATTATACATGTATAGTGCTGTGTATACTTAGCTACAAGTTCAACCATATGTACAGACCGTACAGTAAGTAGTCTTGACTATCTATGGTAATGCTGCATGAACACTCTCTAAACAGGAAATTCGCAGAGACTATTAGTTGCACTACACACAGGGGTACATGGTTGACTTGAGATCAAATGCACAACTGTTTGCCAGTTAACTACCATATGCAGCAGAGGGGGCAGCAGATCCTAAGTGTGTGTGTGTGTGTGTGTGTGTGTGTGTGTGTGTGTGTGTGTGCGTGTGTGTGTGTGTGTGTGTGTGTGTGTGTGTGTGTGTGTGTGTGTGTGTGTGTGTGTGTGTATGCTCCAAGGTCCAATCTCCCTATACTTTTGTATTGGGCTGAGCTCAAAGTGGGAGCTCAAGCCCCCCTGCCCCCCCTCCCCCACCACCCATGGCAGCAGTCAAGTCTCACTGCCTTGCTGTGGGGATAATTGGCTTGCATTCATCAAATGCTGATTATTGTGGCATACATTAAACAATACAATGTACATGTATTATAGGTAGCCAGTTATGAATTTAAAGTACTGTGTACATATTTAAAATGCAGATGATACAATGCAGCTTGGTGTGATACAATGGAGTGCTTGCAATTGCATTTAACAACTGTGTACATGCAGTCACAGATATATGAACAGGATTACAATGCAGTGTACAGCACACATGCACACATATGGGGTTCAAACGGAACAATTAAGGGCAAATAGCTGGTGCATTTCGTCCTTGCGCTGAGTATTTACATACCATCTCTGGATCACCAGCACGTTTTGCTTCCTGAATAGCTCTCCAAAAGCGGCCATTTATGAAATAAAGATGTGCAGCTTGAGCAAGATGAAGTTGGCTGAACGATTTCAGCCTGTCTTTTTCCTCTAGCGAAACTTCAGCATTCCTAGCCTTCTTCAGGTAATAAGTTGCACTAACACTGTGAAACCATGCCTGCTCATACACAACAATTTGGGAATAATTCTGTGAAAGTTCCTGGCAGATTTCTATTTTATATAGACGATCAATTCTACGCCTGAGCTTCCTGCAAAATGTACGATAGCGAACAAGTCTGTTCAAGTAATCTTCAGCAAGCATCAGAAGATTCAGGGCACTGAGCTTCACTCCAAATGTATCAATCCTAGCCCAATCATCCTCCAGTGTGCCAATCAGCCGTAACGTTTCATCTGCATAGTTTAGAACTTTCTCAATGACACTGACTGAGAGCTTTTGTTCCTTAGCACAATCTTCATAGATCCAGCGGCCAATAGTAACGGTGTAGAAAGGAGCAAGAAAGAAGTTGTCAGGGCTTTCTTTCTCCATGTCTTTGTAGCAGGTCACTACTTTGTGGAAAGCTTTTGGTAGCTCTTGAGATGGCTGAGCCCAAGCAAGTGCATACTGTGCCATGAAACGTGCTATTTGATAATCAGGACTGTCATGATCCATCTGCCACCAGAGGGCATCCCAATGTTCTTTCAGGTATGGAGTGGTTTCAGCATTGCTAACAACACTAAAGGACAACACACATGCTATTAGTACTCGGTTCTTGTTCCCACCAGTAATAAATTTTTGCCAATGGGCATGAGCCATTTTAACATTAGTGCCAAGGAGCTTGCGACATTCACGATAAGTTTCAACCAACACATCTCTGGTGCAGCTAATCCTTTGCAAGTCATACAGTAGCCCATGCAGTGGAAGGGAGGGGCGAGGAGGAATGCAATGCACTAACTGTTGTGGGCCATGCACTCCCTCGAAGCTTTCCTGCCGAACAGGGCACTCAGGCACCATCTCATCATCGCTTAACCCATCACTGGCGTCAAACATTTCTATTCCCATTCCAGTTCGATCAGCGATTGCATAGTCATCAGAAACGGCAGTACCAGGTGATGAGATGGTGTAGGATTCCTCCTCACTATCACTGCATTGTTGGCTAAGTGGCAGGTCCATCACAGTACACTCTCCTACAATAAATGGAATAGGACAGTTATAAGTAACAAGAACTGGTAGACTATCAGGTAGATTACTTAGATTCTCGAAAATGAAGGACATGCCCAATAACTCCATTGAAGAAAGGTACAGTGGTGAATAACATAGCTACGTATATAAATATTTTCTTCATCGAATCCCAGGCGACAAAGAATGTCTCCAGTATTGCCCTAAGCTGTGGGGATAACCGTTATTACTATCTCTATTGTCCATTAACCAATCGACAACTTTCCGTTCTTTCGCTTCCACTCTATATCCGGACCTGACTTAGCTAGCGGACACCGACATGAAAACGCAAACCACATCGTTTATCAGTAGCTTTTAGTTAGGATTTAGTCTCATCTGCTCTGTCGGGGACCAGCTTTCAAGATTCCCGACGCCATACAGGGTTCACAGCACGGTAGCTACACACTCAAGGGGCTGTCAGCAGTCGACACCATGTGTCTATCTATCTATGGTCTATGTCAAAAGTGTAGGTAGGGGCAGTACAACCCAGAAAGGCAAGTAGCTAGATAGGTACGAAGTTAACTCACAATCAATTGTTCTGCCACTTTCAACGGCTGGACAGACGGTGACAAGTCTGACACCACTTCTAGGAACCTTCTGCCCTTGGCTTGAGTAGGTTCTTGAGGGAATTTTGTTTGTTTACTCTGTGGTTAAGGGCGGCACCCAGTACATGGAATGCCTCAAACGGAGCAGTAACGTAAGTGATGCATGACACGTGCACATTAGTGCCACATCGCGTGGCCGGTACAATAGACCTTATAATAAAAATACACCCCTACAGACAGTGCAAGTTGCAATGTACATGTGTGCATCGCCTAATTATAATGCAGTGGCCATGCTAAAAAGGCAGCGTTTAGTTTATGCACAAGTGTTGAGCCATATCTAACATTCAACATGTATACTGTATGAGTGCATGGTGTGGGCATAAGCTCTAGTTATGTCCATATGTAGGTATTCCCTGGACCCACTAGATACCGTATATCGCAAAATGTTCGCGACCAATAATTTTCGCGAATTTCGCGCGAATGAAGCAAATCCGCGAAAATTTCTGTCGTGACTTTTATATGCATCTAATACCTATGATATAATAATAACTTGTGTATGCGCGTGATGTCACAATAAAATGGCGGATCAACAAACAGCGTGTAGCTCTTCCGTTTGCTGGATTTCAGAAGCGATTGCTCCTGCTATTTACACTAAAAGGGCTTTAATGTCTACCTTGTAGAGTCCTCTCCGCGAAATTTTTATTCGCGAACATTTCTGACACCTGTTTTGGCAGCGATTCGCGAAATTTTTAGGTCGCGAAAATTTTGCGATATACGGTACAGTGCAAGTTACAATGTACACCACTAATCTAAATACAGTGCAAGTTACAATATACACCACTAATCTAAATACAGTGCAAGTTACAATATACACCACTAATCTAAAGTAAATAATATAATATAATTCCCGGGGGGGTTAGGCACCCCTCACGAACATGTGATAGGTGTACCTTTGAAGTATGGGAGATTTTAAGACTTTTAAATGAGGCAGAAATTTTAATTAGGCCTTCGTTCTTCTACAAGCAGCCCGCAAAATCCTAGTATAAATGTGCATTGCATGACACTTAATGTATGGTGCATTTATATTGATGCATAGTGGTATCTTGTATATTAATGCAACTGGGCCCGTTGAGACGTGAAACTTGGTGGACACATCCAAGTGGTCCACCTTCCTATGTTATTAGCGGGATTTCTTAATTAGTCTCAAAATGGCCGACATATGTGCGGTGTATGATGTATTCAACCAGCCCAGCCCGCTCAGTCATGACACTTGATGGACCTAGCCAGATAATCCAACTATTCATGTCATTAGCAAGATTTCTTAATTAGTTGCAAAATGGCCGAGAAAAGTGAGGTTCATTGCATATCTTACCAACCCAGCCCTGCTAAGTCATGATACTAAGTGGATGTAGTTAGATGACCAATTTCCTCATGTCATTAGCAGTATTGCGTAATTACTCACAAAATGGAGGTGATGTTTTGAACAATCACATATTGACACCAATTTGTAGGTATTTGCCGCTATGCTGGAGCAGAGCAGCACCAACATGTACACTTGCTCACAACTATCCAGCCACAATATCCAGCTACTATACCACCAATAAGTAAATACAACCGCCATCACCACCACAGTGGAAGTTGCATTGAGTAGTATATTATGTGCTAGAGCTGCAAGAAAACAGACCACCACATCAGACGCTGCTACCACCTACTACTACCACCACCACCACACAGTGTAAGTTACAATATTACGACAACTACAGGCATTCCTAGATGAAAATGACCACCACCACCACCACACAGTGCAAGTTACAATATCACAGCCACCACCACCTGTGCCAGTAGAGTATCTGCACCAGTTGGTCACAGAAAAAGACCACCAGTGCAAGTATTTGCGCTAGTTGGTCATAGAAAAAGACCATCAGTGCAAGTTACAGTGGCCCCGGGCCAGTACACGCACCATTCACACCACAATGTGCCAGAAAGTAAATGCACTCAATAGCTGAAGAAAAAGACCACCAGCGCAAGTTACAGCCGGTCAGAACCTGCACCGCCGCCATTGGAGTTCATGCTGCAGCAAGCAAATGTAAGCTTGCCTAAGGGCATGCCATTGAATTGAGGGTGCATGGGAAGAAAATGTGGGCCATTTTGTTTGTCTCTCTCACCGCAGAAGGACCGAGGAAAGGACTTTCAAACTTGGCTCCCATGCATATTGTCTTTCATTTCTTAATAAAGAATGTCTTCTAAATTCCAACAATACACAACTGTAAGCACTGAGGTCCACACACAGATACAAAGGAATACATATTCTCTATGGGTACAGGCAGCTATTTGTATATACATTGGCAATATTAGTCTGATCATTAATTATTATAAAATTGCTACAATTAATAATTATACACTTATATACGTACATCAATTTGAAAGCAAGGCAAGAGTTGCAAGCAAGTTATGAACAGAAGGTTCAAGTTCATGACACTTTGATTTCAAGGGTCTTCATCAGCTGAATGACTGACAAATGTCCTGAACATGAATTTTCTGTTGCATAGTTTGCTCAAAACCACCAATTATTCTCTACAGTATCACATTTGATATCATCGACAACCTAACTAATTCAGAAAGAACTAATTTCTATGCATACTTTGAGTTCTCACTATATAGTCTCATCCATAAATATACACTCGTAAGTTATCGTGCATATATATAGTTTGCATAGAGCTCTAGCTTAGAGCAGTAACTTTACTATTCATCTGCACATGTACAGTATGGTTAACGTTCTGGAATGTCATTATGAATAACTACCTTTAACTTGCCATGACATGGTACTATAATTATACTGTTCGAAGCTACGTACATGAAACTAACAAAGTAAGCCTTGTTAGTGTACTACTTGCTGTGTGAAGAACTACTATCCTCACACTGTTCGGTATACAATTTAACTACAGTAACACTATAGGCTGTTATAAAGGCTACTATATATTGCCTGATGGCACTAGTAAAGGAGAAAGAGCAAAATGGCTGCTCCATCCTACATGTAGATGCAGATGTACTGAAGCGCAAAGCTAGTGACGATGAGCAAGAGTTTCACATTGGTGTGGAAGCCCCAGTTGCAATCACCACCAAACTTTCGCACATCAGAATGAGCATCGATGCCATTTTTATCTCTAAGGATGGTCTGAACAACACTTCTCGCAGTATAGTTTTCGTAGGCTGACTGGTTGTGCTCACTCTCGGAAGTCAACCACATCAAGGTTTTGCTATTGCTGGGAAATCCTACACCTGGAATTGTTGATGCATCACACAGTTCCACTTGCTGAAAAATGATAGCATTGGATGTTGCATTCCTCAGGTCAGCATACACTCTGGGCTTGCATGTTGCAGACTTAACAGAGGACTTCTTTGTCAGAGTGTAGAACATAGTCTGCAATGTAAAGAAACAAACTACATCACTGGTTCTAATGATTTCTTATATTTACAAAATTCCAACTACACACACACACACACACACACACACACACACACACACACACACACACACACACACACACACACACACACACACACACGCACAATTGTTGCATGGTGTGACTACTATCCTATTATAATCTTATTATAATAAACGTAACACACATTTTCGTTGTCCAGGATATTCTCCTTCATTTCTGGACCAAACTTCGCGAAACTTGGTAGGATTATGAAGAGGCGTACTGTGAGTAACCTCGCCGAGCCAAAATTTCGTTTAAGGTCATTCCGTCCGAGTTCTTGCCGCTTTTACGGTCACCGCCATATCTAAGAGATAGGGGAAAGATTGTGTTTCGTTGTCCAGAAACTCCTTCAATTTTTCACCAACATTCGCCAAACTTGGAAGGGCATATAACGGCAATACAGGGGGTGACCTAAGGTAGTTAGCGCCTTCGCCGCCGAACTCATTTACCCAAAATGGATGAACATAAGTAAAATTTGTACGCACAGAGTTTTACGGAGTGAGTCTACGGAATGCTCCCAATTAAATGGACAGTTTTGATTGGCTAACTAAACGCTCAAAATTAATTACGAACCGTAGACTGGGAACCCACCCGAAGGGTGGGCATTCAGCTAGTAAACATAATGCACAATATTATGTTACCTAATTACTCCATCAGTGATCATGAAATGTGGTATATAGGAGAGAGGCATAGTGAGAGTAACATGGTTGAGCCAAGAAAATTTGGGCTAAAATCATTCCGTCCTAGTTCTTTTATGGTTGCCACCATATTTAAGAGATGAGGAAAGATCATGTTTCACTGTTTCACTGTTTGCAAACTATTCCTTCAATTTTCAGCCAATCTTCACCAAAATTGGAAGAATATATCACAGCAATCTGGGAAGTGGCATAAGTTGGTTAGCACCTTTGCTGCTGGACTCCTTTAGATAGAATGGAATAACATAAGAAAATTCTGTTTGCACGGAGTTTTACAGATTACTTTTATGGAATGCTCCTAATTGAATAGACAGCTTTGATTGGCTAATTAAAACAGACTGAGTCAAATTTCAAACAGTAGACTGAGAGCCCATGGGCAGGTGTTCAGCTAGTACATGTAAGAATACAATACTTAATGTTGCCATAAATCAATAGGGCGTGATGCCCCCCAGCCTCCTGAGATACCATTGGTGTAGAAGGCTGGTTGGTGTAAAATTTCCAGTGATTAATCTCTGTCAACCAATCCTCAGCAGTGGTTCAACTGCTATTAACTGTCCTCTGAATAACCTTGCGCCAAGTCACGCTTACGTAAATGACTTGCAGCCTTCCCCCATTAGTATTCACTCTTGTTGAAACCACAAGTGTTTCACTAGTGGTGGACACAAGAGTAGCTATATATAGTCATCTTACCATCCATCAGTACGCCACACTGATGAGCCCCAACTAGGGCGAAACAGCTGTCTGTGGCTCTACCATCTTTGTAGGATGACTAGCGGGGGAAGGCTGTGATCACTGGTTGCCATCAATAGGGTGTGATGCCCCCCAGCCTCCTCAGACACCATTGGTGTAGAAGGCTGGTTGGTGTAAAATTTCCAGTGATTAATCTCTGTCAACCAATCCTCAGCAGTGGTTCAACTGCTATTAACTGTCCTCTGTATTATTTTGTATTACAAAGTCATAGTACACAGTTCAAAATTTAAAGTGATTTTATATTGCTAATGAAGACAGTGCTGTGATTAGACCTGCTATTAGTCTATTAGGAAGCACTAAGGTATGTTTAAGTTGATCAGTGCATGAGAACACAAGCACACAATGTTAGCTGCAAGCCTAATAGCATTCCTTTATTACACAACTGTGCGTGGGTGTTTCCTTTGATGTGGTCGGGTCAATAAATAACATACTGACCCAACCATAGGTTGATTAGTTTTTTATCAACCTAGGGCTCTTATCACATTTGTGGACTCTTATTGTTTAAAATGATTAGAATCACAAAGAACACAGCCCTCAAGTTGGTTGTAATGTCAGTCAACTGGTCATGTTAACAAATGTCAGCTTCACAAAAATTAATGGTTCTAACCCTAACTCTTCCCTGAAAGTTAATAATGAGACTCTGTATGCTTCCAATGAAGCTAATAAATATTATAGCTAAACGACCTTAAAATTTGCATGTCTTGCCAAGATGTAGCTTCATGAGTCTTGAGGCTCCTCTCCTTGCTTCATCTCCTTGCTGGGGCTTTGAATTACATCTGCCAAGGCCAGAGCCTTGCGCTGCTGAAGCAATGCTTCTTCCTTTTTGTATTTTAAAAAACTTGGTCGAGGACTGCCAACTGGATGTCAGTCTTCACTGGATATTAGCGGACCGCTTCTCTTCTCATACTGCTGTGAAGCAGCTAACAACAGAGGGTCTTCCTCCTCCTCCTCTTCCTTCGCGAATAACTGTGAAGCCTGCAGCAGGTTGGTGATTCAGCGTTCAGACCAACGCATTCCGTAGGAGCAGCAGGAATGCAAAAGCTTACTGTGATCGTCTATGTCCCAGCAGATTGACAGTGGCTGCGAGAGGAGGTCGAAACGCTGCTCTCAAATTCTACAGGGGCATCCGAAGCAGCAGTGCCGAGCAGTTCTTCCAGCAGCCGGTTCGTCATGGCCTTGCGAGCGTGCGCATTCCATTCAAAGTAAACGCCCAGCCCACATTGTGTAAGACGGTTATTGAATTCGGTATCGGTTGAGATGCGATTTATCGCATCTCAACCTCTTCCTCATTCAATAACCTATACATACAAAATGTATAATTATAATGGAGTGTTATAAGTGTTAGTGGCCTAGGAGTGCTTATGCAATTTATGGCTCAAAGTGTGTGGGTCCAGTTGCTGATAAAGAATGGAATGAAGCTGAGTGTATTATTAGCTGATGAGATTCCGCACTGAGTGCCATAAATTCCTAAGCCCACTTTAAATAATGTAGTGTGACTTGCTTGGGTACATGCTGCCATCTTAAGACAATTGACATTTGATAATCTGATTGGCAATATTCCCTTTCCTGATTGCATCATCTTCAAGTGGATTGGTTGGTTTCATTCAAACATATTACACTCATTCTAGTCAGGTGGGAATGAGGGCAAAATGAGTGGCTGTAGCAGTAGTGGGTGAGTAGGTTCCTCTATTCACATATAATTATACTGGCAAAACACTATCACTGAGCCTGATAGGGAACAATCTGAGCAGCACTTTGGTTCTTTCATAGCAAGAAGAACAGAGCAGTACTGACTTGGTTGCTGTGCCCTTGAATAATATGAAGAATGCGAATCACTCACAGAGCATTGCATTGATCATATACCCTGTACTTCTGTATCAAATGACTGAGACATACAGGATAAACTAGGGCATACATTCAAAATGCAAGCAGCCTCACTGGGCATGCAGCTGCAGAATGTAGAGTGTGCCTGAGAACTTGAGAAGAAGGGGAAGAGAAAGGGTGAATTGTGAGAAGTAGACAAGTTGCACTACTGATGGAAAGCAGTTATACATATATCACTGCGCATGCTACTTTTCCTGGAGCATAGCAGCAGTAATAAAAACGTGTAACCTTATGTCTCTAATTGACGCGGATTGTTTCTATAATTGGATTTCCCCCCCCATATCTCAGCCTGCTTGAGGCAAATAGTGCAATTGTGCACATGACATGGGTCAGATGGACCACCTGGTCATACCCATCACAGTTCATGACTGCATGGGCATTCCTTTTTGAATACTAAACATGACCATGGATCAATATAAATGCACAGTACATTCAGTATTCTCTCATGAGCATTTATATACACAAGATCAAAGGCCTATTTAAACGTTATTTAAATTGGTAAAGAGGAACATTTTGTTAGCTTTATTATCCCGCCAAGCACTTTTCTACCAGGCCATCCCTGGTACCTGAAAATAAAGTCAGTCTTTAGATTTTCCTTGTCTATATCTGGGCAAGCTTGGGCTGAATTGTGCAATCATGCACATGGCCTGGCTCAGATGAACATACAAACGCACAGCGACTCGGGCGTCATGACTATTTGCCACACTTAACAGCTCGGCAATTATGTGATACATTGCTTTCATTGGGAAGTCATGCAAGTATAATATTATTATAGCTGCTGACAGAAGAGCAACAAGCAACGCACTTCCCGCCAGAACTAAGCACAGAAGGGTACATACAACAAATATAAGTTATTGTATGGGCAACTATACATTGGCTCTTTATTGCACTTGCCCTTGGGTACTTCGTGCCCTTGGGACTTGAACAATAAATACGCCAATGTGACCAGGTATTTTCCTACTTCACTTCACATGTAACATGTGCAAGTATGCATCCATTCACTAACCTGCCCGACAGCTGGTGGAATTCTTGTACCACCTGCTGCACCTGTCACCAATGTAACGTTACCTGAACTTCTGTCTACAACAACTGTTGGGCATTTAGCTGAAAGTGGCCGTTTTTCTGCCTCAATATGATTGAATGGAAATCTAACTAGATTACCATCCAAAGCGAAGGCATCCATGTCATTGTTCAGTATGACTCCAGTTGTTGAAGAGAGGAATCCACTACCAAAGAAGTCATTGATGCTGGAAGTCACTGAGACAGCCATGTCTGGTGTGATAACTGACAAATGGGTAGTTCCCATCCCATCTGCTGATCTTCCATCATCAAATCCATAGTAGTCAAGATCGGTGGCTGGTTCAGCCTTATCACTGATTTTCTTCAGTATATTCTGAACCTCAGTTGCCACATTAGCTGGAGTCTACATTGAAGAAATTGACAGTGGTGTTTTCCTCCCTTCCCACCTCTAGCTCTCTCTGCAAGTGACTATGCGCTTGCAAGTGACTATGCATGTGCATGCATGGGTGCCTATACATGCCTGTTCATACATATGTATAGTCATTAGTACCTGATTTTATCAGTCATGCACTCATTGTGAATTATAGCCATCTAGCATGCAGATTGCATGTATGCATATCACAGAATAGACAGAATTAGTGGTACAATGCTATTCAATCTTACCACATCAGCTGCGCTGTTTTTATCTGGGTCACCAAGCTTCATACGATAAGATGCAGCGAACTTAGCAGCTTCCGTTATGTAGTGATAGACATTGTGCTCTTCACTGTTCCTATTAACTTTGTCTATGTATAATGGAAAGGCATAATACAGTTGATTAAAATATTTGTAATAAATATTAGGTTGGCACAAAGAAACAGATCGCAATTTGGACATCACACAGAATGCATCAAGTATATCGAGTTAAAAACTCATGGGGCTGCTGCCCTAACTCAAAATACTTGCTCCTTTTGGTCGCTGTTGTGTTATTAATACATAGTAGCTATTGCAACTAATTTTGTGTAATTCATCAACACACTTGTGAACACGCTTCATAGGCAAGAATGAACACAAATGATTGAAGTGGACATGAATAGAGTTAAAAATATTTTGACACAAGTGCGCAGCAGCACAGTACACTAACATATATACCTTATAAACAGCTTGCACATTCTCACAGTTCCCAAAAACACAATCAATTACACACACACATGCACACACACACACACACACACAAACAGAAACACGGATGTAGCTAAACACACGCATGCAAACACACGTACATGCTCTCCAAAAGACATGGATGAGGGGAGAGGGACATAGATGGAAGGCACACAGATAGCTGCAAGTGCTTTACAGCACACCTGCAGTCATTGCAGCAGCAAGGGTTCTGTTGTGGCAGAAGGCAGTTCACTCAACCACAATACACACACCATCTGGAGGAAATTTGGGTGGCCATGATTGAAAACGTCATGTGAACCAAGTCACCGAACTGCTGGGTGCTATCCTGCTGCTTCCTGTAGTCTTCAGACCAGAGGTGGTGTGGTTGCTTGTTCTACAACTTTTGAAGACAGAAGACGCCTATGCTCTGTGCAGAGTGACATTTGGAAGCCGGTTTCAAAGTCCTTCCCTTGGTTTTACTGATGTGAGAGAGGCAAATATAATGGCCTACAATATAAATTCCCTATCTTCAATACTTCTGTCGATACATTATCATTTACTGAATAGTGGCCACCCTCAAATAGATGCCGCATTCTTCTGGACCTGAAATAATTGTAGCTGCGGCGTCCATTTGAGTAAATATGGTAAATGCAAGTACAATTATACTACCGCAGTTAACATAATATTATATAAACATACATACAAACATACATACATACATATAATTATACCACCGGAAGCATAGCACGAAGCCATATGACTATATGTCCAAACAAAAACAATGTGCCCACCACAACTCAGTTCTAAATTTCTGCCCTTTACTGCAGTTTAATCACCTTCTTTCCAATTCTGCATATACTGCTCTTTAATTTGCCTCATTTCTACCAATAAACTATGCAGTTGTTACATATCACATCTATAGTCAGTGCATGCATGATTCCACTTATTCTCGCTATCTGTCCACATCATACTATATACCCACTGTACCTGCAACATGCATATTGTGGCCTACCAGCTGGAATACCCGCACCTTCATAAGCCACGCTGACATTGCCTGGCCGTTGTGGACTAACTGGCTTGGAGCAGCCTTCATGGGGGCATCAAAGCAGGGAAGCCCGTCAGAGGTTGGCTTTCCAACTAGTATCTTTATAATCATAAAACCCATGAATAAAAGATGCGTAGCTAGTGAGAAACAGTTACAGAAGTAATTAACTAAATCATTTGCAGCCATAGTATTGAGCAAGCTTGATTACTTCTGTCATATATATTGTCAATGAATCAGATGTCACGCTCATGACGTCTATTTAGGAATCTGCCGGATAAAAATGGCATCCCCTATCTTAATGTACGTATAAGAGCACTTCAGAGAAACTAGCCAAACAGCGGTGGCAAAGAACACTTAAAGGCCATGGATAGGCTTCTTTTGATGTATTAAAAATGGCAGCAGACCCAAAGGCAACCTGGAGTACATGTAAGAGAAACGCGTCATAGGCTGCTTGTACCCCATTTGTTCTTTTCATATTCTCCTCCTCTTTCTTAATTCCACCAAAGGTCTGTGCACTCCTAGCGCACGATACAGGGCACCTTCGGACCAAATTCGTGATCGGTAGAGTCGGTAGCAATACAATAATCTGATAATTACAGTGCTGGAGCAAGTAGGAAGTTTGCTTTCCCTGTGTATTAAGATACCTCAATGCTGCCATTTTAATGCGCTGGTCTTTATATTGGTAACACAGCAACTGGTTCATCTAGAGTGGCATAGTTGTGCTCAATGTTCTGCACAACATCATGATAAACCACATTTCTGTGAAGTTGCTGCATTGACTTCCTAATTTCCTTGCTAGTTTGTAGCTACAGGGTACTAGCTAGCTAGACATTTGGGTCTATGCAGCTACAAGGAAATTAGAAATGCAGAGCAAACTTCACAGGAATGTGGTTTATCATGGTGTTGGGGTACTTTGCTTGTTTCTATGCTTTTTCTGCTGGCCATTCCTTAATCCTTTTTAATTCTAAAGCAATTTTTATACACTGGTATTAACGTCAATTAAAATTAAGTAGAAACTTGTTAATACAGCCACCTGTGTATTACAGCCAGCAATTTGTCTTCCAAGGGTGACCACATTAGACAGGTGTAGTCATCTTGATGGTCATGTAGTTCCCTAAGATTCTGGTTCTGAATCACAGCTTTCTGAGTAAAAGCAAGACAAATGGATGCGGTGTGGTAGGGCAGGCCTTCTTTCCATAATGGCAGCAGCCACTATTGCAGGGGTGGAGGTGGAGCATACGTACCTGATAGTACTCCTCTACTGTGTTTTGAAATCTATTGTTGTAACATGCCATAACATGTACAGTACAGTACAGTGCAGGAACGTGTGCAGTATAATGTCATCACAACTTTATAGTTCTAATGCAGAGTATCCTTGTACAGCTTAAGTGGTAGCTAGCTAGCCTCCTTAATTTATGCATGTGCATCAGTTCACAACACATGCAAATGGTTGGAGGTGTACACTGTAAGAGAGCTGTGTCATACCATTCAAATGGTCTATATTTACTCACCTGTTACAATCCCCAGGAAGACTCCAAGTGCTGGTCCTCCAAAGGGAGCAGGGGCAGTGTACACATCATACCCTGAGCTGCTGTCATATGAAAATTTAAAAGGATCTCTCAGGACAGGTTGGTAACTTCTAAGCTCCTCTGTGGTGATGATGCTGCTCAACCTCCTGCAGTAGTCTGGACCAGTTCTGCAGGCATTACTGATGTCATTCACAAGATCTGTTGCTACTGTGCCAGTATAAAATGCATCAAAACCATCCCTTTCAATTGTTTTCAAGGTTGTAGCAAGCTGTGGTCTTGTTATGTTGGTTGTCCTATTAAATTCATACTCTCTATCAACTGGAAACAATGACCTACAGAATGATGATGGCAGATACGTACTGCAATAAAATATAGCATAAGTTTAGTAAAAAATATAATTACACAGGTATAAGAAGTAGAACAGTGCATGCATGTAGGTTATACCCTCTGTGGGTATTTCGACTCCTAGCTTGTCTCCCCCTTTCTCCACCAGATTTCATTTGAAGAATGCACTCTTGGCATGAATTACACAAATCACTATCATTAAAAATTAATTTAGGCTGACAAGGATTTGTATGAATATGTATGGAGCAGAACTACTGTGCATACTTCCGTATAATTATTCAGTGCACGTATTCTCAAATGGAAATGGTTGCCAACGGCAGACCCTTTGGAATATATGAGTTATGTAAAATTTCCACCTCATAGAAAAGTAGGAGTGTACGATAGTGCATCTATTGTAGCCAATGCTTCTCGCTCACTTTCTTCCTCTAGAGTCACGTTGGTGCTATATCAAATAATATACAAATTTGGAAAAATTATTTCGATACACTTCCACCATGAAAGCAGCCTGGAGAACTAGTCAGAAGATGCGCCCAGTGCGTGTGTAATAGAGATGAGAAGATCAACTTCAAAAGCTTACTAAGTGACCATGGAGTACAGCAAGTAGCCAAGTAGGGTTGGAAATACCAGTTTTGCCTATCAATAAGTATTTCTCATCAATTAATTGCGTATCACCTTTAGTGGAACATCGTTTCAGATTGGGCAGTTAGGGAAGGAGTGATACTCTCTGAATTTTGGATGTGCATATAAGATGTCCAAATCAACATCTATACCAAACATTGTGCAAGTATGATTTCGTCGCTTTAACCTTCCCTGTACTACCTTATTCTGGCACTCTGACTTCAACGTGAGCTCAATTAGTTCATAAATTAAATGTTTTTCAAGGTTGACACACGGTTATACAAATTATCTCTACACAGGAATGTTGCATTGAAAAATAGGCTCATGCACTTGGAAGGTACATTAATAGATTGCTTCCTTAGATGAATCAAGTTTTGCCATGCTTTAACTTGCCACATAACACATGACTAGACTGTATAGCTGTATAGCCTTCCTTAACTGACTTATATGCCAAATGCATGACAATCACATGACCTGACTTTTAAGATTACAAAATGGCATAAAGCTGATGACACGATGTTGCAAATTCACCATGTATTCAAAGTTGGTGACTCCTTCTAAGGAATGTGGCAAAATAAACAATTTTATTGCAAGTGACAAAGACTTCTGCATGCCCGAAGCCATATTGCTAAAATAGGATAGAAAATAGTTCACAAGACTGCATCTTTGACCAAAGCAGACTTTGTAAATCTAGTTCCAAAAATTCAAAAATCCATAAATCCAGCGATCCTTTGAGTAACAAACTAGCCTTTGCAGTGGCACTACTTCAAGAGTCACTTCTGAACAAGAATTTATGTTTTATGCACATGCATCAATGTGATGTTCTAAGACAACATTGTGGGGGCTATCACAACCATGCATGCATGTGTACATCACATGACATCACATGCATAGTCTATGCCAGCGCATGAATTCCCATGATTGTCTATATAGGAATCAGTACTGTAAGGTACAGCAATACACATCTCACATATGACATGACTGTATGCTCTGGTGTGTAGGGACAATGATGTCATAGTGGCTCATGGCTATATATGAGCATGCAGATAAGGGGATTCCGAAGCACTAATTCTTGAACAAACATGCATGTTGCAGGTCATGCAGTAGATTTGCACCTCGTCTTAATTTTATATGAGCATATTTGCAGTATCAGGGCTTTACGGATACCCTAATAAATTTTCATTCTACTAAGCATTTCATACTCTTCATGAAATGCAGCTAGGGTTTCCACTGTATGCGCACACTACACACAATCTACACATAGTGCATATGAATGTGTTGGGTGACATGCAAATGCTTACTTTAGATGCTGAAACCATGGGGCAGATTCATGACAGTAAAAGTTATGTTCTCCTCTTCTTTCAGGTAGGTTTACCACTGCGCTGTTGATGGCATACAACAAATGTGCCGATGCTTCAAATCCATTTTCTGCATAGGAGATGGCATCTTCGAACAGTTTCTTCCTGTTTTCCGGAGAGTCATCACTGAACATTTCCAAGGCCATTTTCATTCCTCTCAGCTCTCCAGGAACGGTAATGGAAGATGGACCTACAGAAGTTACATACATACTTAGCTACAGTTAATTGGCGTAAGGACTGGAGCTTTTACCCATATGCGTCGTTGACTGTCTGCAGCGTAGATGCGTAGATGCCAAGCCCTTATTAATCGTAGTTATCCTTAATATATTTAATCTATTCCAGTCTGTGCGTTCGCTTGTGCGTGACATTTAAAACGGGCATTTGATTGGACGACGCAATGACGTAACCGCAAACATGGCCGCTCTGGCTGGGCGCATGTGCCTGGCAGCCAGCTGTCTCTTAGACACTCTGCGCGCCTGAGGTTGGGTCTCCAAGGCGCGACGCACATTTGCGCAAGCTTACTGTTATTATCTGGTGCGATGAAGCTGCTCTGGCTATCGGTACGTGTGTATTTCTATTTCGCTATTTGAACTTTAGCTGTTAGCGTTCTTGGCTACTGAAATTCCTCTCTCGCCCGCGAAGTAAGCTATTGCGCAAAAAACGTGCTCGGCTTCGGCACTGCCTTATTGGTTAAGGAAAGACATGACCATGCAATACTTTTAACATGGTGTAGATGTAGCTATCGCTATGTATATGCAAGTGCATGACAGTGACCAATGTCAGCGCAAACAAGATCAGCACTATACCCAGGCAGTGTCACCCAGCTGCTATCACCCAAATGGTGATGGATGGCCTGCATTGCCCACTCAGCGACGCGACGCGGAGCGAGCGCGGCCGAAGGCCGTGCTTGGTCGTATACTTAATTGTTTCTAGCTACATTGATCCAGCCAGTGCACCCTATAGCTGCTATCGAAGGCGCCAACATGCACTTCCAGAATTCATACACTTCCCTGAATCAGAGTTCCTTACCATATTCTGCTCTTTCTTTGGTGTATGGTAATTCTCCCTGCGCCACTGACTGCGGTGCGACCTCTCGAGCGTCAATGACTGCCACGGTGATATCGTCGCTATCTGTCTTATTAGCGACCACCATGACCATCCCTCCTCCAATCCCGCTGCTATGGAAGTTGACCACTCCCAGGCACAATAGCGCTGCCACCGCGGCGTCCACGGCATTGCCCGATTCGTTTAGCACGCGCATGCCTGTCTCCTGACACCGTTCATCGTCCACGGCAATCTGTTGCAATCCTTCCTGCATATCGACCGCATTGGAAGATGGAGTCGAAGATCTTTTCGGAGCGGACGAAGTCAGCGGGAACAGTATGCCACCTAAACACAGGGCTGCAACTACTATCACGCCGCCACGAGAGTACTTGGCCATCTCTGTGCGTGCAAGGTCCTACGATTTCAAACGGCGCCTATTTTATTGTTTATGTAATTATAACTGTGTAACTATGCAGTTGTTGCTGTGCTATTGATTAATGCAATTGTGGGTTTTCGTGGAACTCATAATTATTATGCGTGAGTTCCATGGACCCCACAACAGTATACTATTGTGGGATATAGGGGATAGTCAGTATAGGGCAGACCCCACCCCACTTTGAATATAATTATTGTATTCAAAGTATACCCACCCCACTTTGAATATAATTATCATATTCAAAGTATACCCACCCCACTTTGAATATAATTATCATATTCAAAGTATACCCACCCCACTTTGAATATAATTATCGCATTCAAAGTATCGAATTCAAAGTATACCCCGCCCCACTTAACGATAGAGGTCACACAGGTGGTGCTAGCTAAACAGTGTTGATGACTGCCATGGTGAAATATGTTTTCAAAAATGAAGTCAGCGGACAGAGTATGCTGCCTAAAAACAGGGCTGCAACTACAATCACGTCGCCACGAGAGTACTTGGCCATCTCTGTAAGTACAGTGTTCAAACGATTTCAAAAGTCACCTGCTGTTTATAGCTGTGTAGCTATGTAGTTGTTGCTGTGATATGATTAACTGTTACTGTCTGTTTCACAATAGTGGGTTTTCGTGGAACTAATTATTACGCATGAGCTGGGACACGTGGGGTATACGTAGTCAGTATAGGATAGACCACACCACACTTCGAATATAATTATTTATCATTATTATTCGAAGTATATCCACCCCACTTTGAATATAACGGTACCTTATTATAATCAAAATGGGTCATGGACTCATGGTCAACCCTACTTATACCCAACTAGAAGGCTTGGATTGAAGCTATCTACTCATGAAAATCTGATATTATGCAGAACATCGCCATCATGCAGCAAAAGCATTCCATATCTTTGCACCATGAAATTCAATGATTGGCTGCATGATGTGACCAGACATGATGGATGGATATGTGCTAAAATTTGTTAGAAAAATTCTTTATCATGCATGCATGCTCTTGTTACTGATACACAATTAAATTGTGGGATTGCAATGACATGAAGACGATATATAGAGTGCAGGTGGTAGCTATAAGAGGGATTGACCATAGAAATGTGTGATCTTTAAACCATCATGCATGGGCTAGCAGTATATTCTTGTACGTGTGGCAGGATGTGTAAGAGTATCAAACGCGTAATTTATCTAATATTATCACCACCACCACCACCACCACCACACTGAGTGTGTACGCCAGTGCTACTAGGAACAAGACCACCGGTGCAAGTTGCTGCATGAGGGTAACCACCACGAGTGCAGGTAGAGTGCGAGTTGATGGCAAGAAACACACCACCAGTGCAAGCTGCCAAAGGTCCAGGCGATCGGGCGCCATGCATGCAGGATCAATTGGCATACACTGGGGAACCACTATGAATGCAAGTACATGCAGTGTTGGTGCTAGGTGATGGACATATATAGAACCACCACCATGCCAAGTTGCTGCAGGTCAGGGGCACTGCATGGGCGGCAGCATGGAGTGGGATGCAGCAACAAAATGCATCTTGCACATGGACACAGCTATGAATCATGCTAATGCCCATGTGCAAGTTGCATTTTGTTGCTGCATCCCACTCCAACTTGTGCCGAATGATGCTGCCACCCGATCCCCCTGACCTTCAGCAACTTGACACATTGGTGTTTCTCTGTCTATCGCCTAGCACCAACACTAGTACTGTACTAGCATTTGTGGGGCTTCCCAGTGCATGCTGATCAATGCTGCATGGCGCCCGGTCACCCCGACCATTTGGCAGCTTGCACTGGTGGTGAGGTTCCTGCCATCAACTAGCACAAACACTGTGCTTGCACTCGGGGTGGTTACCCTCGATCAGCAACTTGTGCTGGTGCATGGTCTTGTTCCTAGTAGCACTGGTGCATATACTGCATGCCCAGATTGCAACTTGCACTGTGTGGTGGTGGTGGTAGTGCATGGTAGTGGCTATAATAGTATGATAATGGGCACATCATGCATGTGGCAGTTAGTACGTGGTGTGATGGTGGGACTATGGTGGGCTTTCTTAATTGCAAGTGCTAAATCACCATGTGCCCAACCATATCTGAATGTGGCAGGCAGTGGTGGCACTGGTGCACTTGCAAGTGCCCCTAATGAATATGAATGTGCATGCCCTATTGCCAAGTGGAATGGGTTGTAAGGTAACCTGATCTGCAAGGACCTGCACATGCAGTACAACTATGGCTGCATACCCGAGAAGCAATAGCTACCTTACAACTATTCCAAAGACATTGGGCTGCATCCGCAGCTGTCATATGGCTATGCACTATATCAGTTTTCTGTACACAAAATGCCTTCCATTGCTGTTCGCATGCCTGCATGCCCTGACATATACCACAGCTACAACAGTACTAGTACTAGCTATATAATGTAATATAGGGCCAGTATAGCTATGGACTGTAGCTATAGCTAGAACATGTCAACACACAACTCTATCTATACCTCACAGTATAATCTTACTCTACACCCTAGTATCAATTTGGCTGCCCTGTAGCTGTTTTCATTGTACAGTTGCATGTACATCACCACAAAAGTCTCATTTGTCCAGACACTACCATCCTCTGCTTCTATCATTGCACAGCCATGTGAATGTGAATGTGGCAGACAGTGGTGGCAGTGGTGCACTTGCAAGAAAGCCCGCTTTTGGCACTTTGGCATTTCCAATTACGTCATGGGAAAATGGCGACCCATAGCTATGGGCACCGTAGACCGGAAAATCGTCACATGCCATACTACGTCGCAGCACTCCCTAACCTACAAAAGGAACTAGCCAGGAATGGGGCAAGACGAACTGCGAGCGAATTGTTGTCTAACTTCTTGTCGTTCATGAGCTACAGCTGACGGAGAAGATGAAGAAGACAAACACGGAAAATGACGTCAACGCTTTCTATACAACGGCGCGCTTGCGCTTGGAAGTAAGGTTACCTCTGAATACTGTACTGCCTCCCTTCTTCATAGACGGTTTCTTTCGCCAGCTCTTCTGTTCAGAAGTAGCGCTACTTATTGTTTGTATTACAGCATACAAACAACCACCTCCATCCATAGTCTCGTACCCGACCCTGTCCGCCGGCCGCCATTTTATTCGCCGCCTCCCATGGTCTGGAAAAGACTGCTACAAAAAACGTTGCACGGGTCTTCGTCTGACACGGACCAATTAGGGCCTTTGTGACATCATTTCTGGTCCGGGTATAATTCTCGGACCAAACCGGACCGTCCGGTCCGATGGCATAGCGGTATAATTTACGGACCAGTGACCTCACGAATAAAGTGAAGGAAAAGCTGGCCACGTGTCTGGTCATGGCGGGAGGCAGGAGGATCGGGATTCATGGCATGATGCACCTGCTTGTGGAAAGGCTACAACGAAGATAAGTTGACCTTGCCAATAGTTTTAATATGCTATGTTAATTTGTACCGTCGTAAATTCGTAATCTAGTTCACGATATATAGCTAGCATTCTATTGCAGGGGTGCTGGATTCTTTTATCTATTATAGCTAAGATAAGTAGACCTATGCTGTGCTAGGTTAGTTTATACGTAGCTAACCTTAACCCAAAACTAGATGTCACACTGCACCATGTCACCCCAAGTCTTTGGCATGAGACAGGTACAGTATACAATTTGACCACCTTTGCCTTTTTCTAGAGTGAGGGAACTTTGCCCTGTAGTTGTCTCTTGGGAATGGGGATATCTTCCCCTGGCTGAAGCATTTGAGAAGGTGGTGTCTCATCAGGTCCTGTCTAAAGATAATCTTGTTCCCAGCCCAGCTCACTTTTTCAATTTCTTATGGTGAGTTCACAGTAAAGTGCATTAGAACAACAAAAACTGTACATAGCATAAGGAAAGAAAATTAGGTCAGCAAAGTCTGTATGATGTACTTTTCATGACACTCCATGCATGTCCATTGCAAGTCCTCAGTCTTGGAAAAGTACACGTCTGGCATGCACACTACAGCACTTCTGGTGGAACCACTCACTGCATCCTTCACACTCAATCATCAACCCTTCTTCAACTCCTCTGCATTTACAGTAAACTGGCACATGTGTGATCTTGCCAGCTCGCCATATTATTTTCTGATTTCTTGAGCTGAAGGGCTTCATCACTCCTCTGTCAATGCTTGCAATCAGTTCTTGTCGCAGGCAGCCTTGGTTATATATACTCTGCTGCAGGGATCTATATCCATTGCCAGGCTGAGGGCAAATGCAATTGCAAACAATCCACAATCTTTTGCTCCTGTTTGCTTTTGCACATTGACAAACCTGTAGGTGTTGAAATATATGAAATTATTTGAAGGCAAGACTTAGTATAAGGTATTTCAATTAATTCCCTGACTCGAATTACATCTTCTCCTGTCTTCATGATGGTGGCAATCGCCCTCTGAATGCAAGCAAGGACCCTTTGTGACTTGGGTGCAGCAGTGTCAAAATCTCCACCGCACCATCCTTACTAAATTTGTTTGACAAGCAAACCCAGTGCAAACGTGACTGGTCAAACACAATCTGAATGAACCCATCTGGTTTGTCATCCCATCTTCCACACCCTTCAAGTACCACAGTGTCCCTATAACCAGTCTGATTTGGGAACATCCTCTTCATCAAGATTTGAGATGTATGAATGACTCTGTCATCTAACTTCTGTCCAGTGTGAATCATCTTGTGCATGTCTTCAAGGTGTAATTCTTGAACCCAGTAGCTTGTTTCATTGGTGTACCCTGTAAGGAAATCAAATCCAAGTATAGACAATGCACTCACCTATTTTCATTCGCAGGGATCGCTTATAGCCAGTAAATGTTACAACTATTACATATAACACACAAGCATATGTAAGTTGTACTCACCAAGCCCTAACGAATTCGTCAAATCACTTAGTTTTGCCCTTTTTCTCAGGGCTTGAACATGTGACTGATCTGGACTGGTGTTTGAGCAAAGTTGGATGGGACTGCCTGATGGAACTGGACTGGCCGAGGGTGACTGAGGTGAGTTCTTTTCCTGTATATTAAAGAAAGTGCAGTTCTATATGTTGCTTGTATAACATTACAAGAAGTGTATGGTTAGTGTGGAGGATGTTGCTTGTATAACATTACAAGAAGTGTATGGTTAGTGTTTTACAGTAGGTCTTATGTATTCAGTCTATTACCTCCCTGTCTTTGGCATCAGGTGCTGCTTCCACTTCGTTTTCTGCCAGTGGCCCCTTCCTTCCCCTCTTCTTACTGCATTTTGGCCTGGTGTTTCTCTTCAACTGCGTCATTGTTATTCTCTTCTGCCTTTTCCCCACATCCATCCCCATGTATAGTTTAGCTGCTATTATGTGGTAGCACTCATGCTTGGCTGGACAGGTGCATGAATTCTTTGGGAACAACCTCACTGCATGAGCCTCTGAAGTACCTTGCAGCAAGGAGGCCTTGACCTTAGGATTGTAGACACACTGCTGCTTGTCAAGAATTAGCTGTGCCCTGGCAATTTGGCTTCCCAGTACTGTGTCTGTGGGGCAATCGGGAACATTGTGTGTGGGCTTTACCCTTTCATCAATGTTGTCTTCACTGTCGTCCTCTGCCACCTCAGGTTTGTCGTTGCACTCTGTTTTTCCAATCTCATGGTTGCTTCTGTTCTGTGTGAGCCTCTGTGCTATTTCTTCAGGCGGGAAGCAATGCTCCAACTCCATGGCTTCCATGGAAATTGCCAGTCCTTGAAACTGTTCTCAAAGCAAATATTGCCCAAGGCCAGCTAACCCTCTCTGAACTTCATTCTTGAAGTAACATTGCAGGTGGTACAGGGCGAATGCTAGTGAATCTGGAGACTTTTCCTTCCTCATGACCAACTGCTTGATGAGGGTGTTGAAACCCTCGCTCTGATTGGTGGTCACCCCACTGTAGCCATTGTAGACACCTACGGGCTCCAGTATCCATTCTGGTGCAAGCTGACTGTCAAAGTACTCCACAAACGCTTTGCTCCACCGACCACTCAGTTTCGCATACATTTCTCTGTAATCATCTTCTGAGGGTGACATTAGCAGCTCCTTGATATCCTGTGTGTATACATTACATTCTGCAGTGGTTGCCCCATGCTTCTTGAGCCAGCGCCTTGCTGCTGACAGAAGGTGGTTCCAGCATCTCAGGGATAGCACTTCTGTAAGCACTTGTTGATGGCCTTGATAATGTTATCTTCACCATCCGTGATCTATCTCTGGGATCTCGGCTGCCATGAAGGTCACCAGTGTTTCATGAGCAAACTGCGTCCTTTTCTCATGAATGAGAAATGCAGCTGGCATTATTGGTGCTTGCTCAAACAATGTGTGTCAAAACAGAATGGGTGATACATAGAAATCTCCCAAGTTGTATGTCGTGTCGTAGGAAAGTAGCTGAGGTTGGGCTCCCGGACACTCAGAACAGCTCTAAGTTCTTGCAACATCTATCTATGAGCAAGCACCACTCCTGGCTCAGGAACCAGGAACATGCGGTGAATATTGCCTGTTATATCCTGTGCCAATTCCACCAGATTGAACAGGTCATTGTGTGAATAACGCTGCTCTTACCGTGTAGCAGATTGCGCATTCTTCACTTGTCTTGGATTAAGTGAGGGCTTCTCGGCTGGTTCAGGCATCAGAAAGGGTTGGTTCTCCAATACCAGCTTCACAACAGGGTTGAAAAACCTTGCCGACGTTTCGACCAGATGCTCTGGTCATCTTCGCCCTGAAGAAGACCAGAGCATCTGGTCGAAACGTCGGCAAGGTTTTTCAACCCTGTTGTGAAGCTGGTATTGGAGAACCAACCCTTTCTGTTGTCTTGGATTTCTTGGTTTTAATGTGGCCTCATGTGTGAGTGGTATCTCCCTCTCAGCAATCTTCTCTTTGTAATGTAGGGACGGATCTGTTCTGGCTTGTCCAGCTTCTTTGATTACACTAGGAGCAGTTCTAATGTGTGGTCTGGCCACCTTAATTGTTTCCATGAGGAAACAGTGTGCCACTTTCCGGTACAATCCCTGGAAATGGAAGTAATCATGATGCGTTGTCGTCCCCCGTTTGTATGTATGTATGTATGTATATATGTATATCCGTCCCAGTCAACCTGAGACACCTAGACTGCGCAATAGCCCAGTGTTCTCCGCAGGCGCTCACGACAACAAAACGCTCTACTTGGCCACCATTGGCCACGGAACTGCTCAACACTCCACTTCATCGATGCACGCTGCGTTTAGATTGTTGTTAATGTCACCCATTGTTTCAGCGAAGGCTACACGCCTGTTGGCCATTCTGCCATATTGGCTGACGTCATTTGTCCCGTGTGTCCTGGAACACTTTCACTGTTCACTCGGGTGAAGCCATAACGAGCACTGTGTTAGCACAGCACGGATGGGCTTCCCTGTGCAGCTCCAAATTTGTAGGTGTCGATTGCCCAGCTGCCATCCAGTGCTTTGTCTGGCTTGCTATCCCTTCTTTCTGACAGCCAGTGAAAGCAGATTACAGTTCTATTGCCCAAAATGTACTTGCCCTGGTCGAGTTATAATTACGCTCATGCACTGTACTTTACTGAAATAGCTAGCTATACACATTCAAGCGAGGCTGGTTGCATTTTAATGTATGCCCTAGTATAATCTTTAAGCTTGACCAATACGTATGTATGTAATGTATTATATGTATGTATGTATGTATGTCATTATATGTATGTATCTTGTATGTGACATCCTTACCTAAATACTGCACAAGTGTCCCTTATGTGCCCTCTGGATCGTTGTAAAGGTGGTATGCTACCTTTCTGAACTCCTTGCTCTTCATAGATGCATTGGTGCTCTCCACAACCAGCAAGTAGTAGATCTTCTCTACCACAGGATCAGAGCTTGGTAGGAATTTTCGCCATTTCTGGTACCAGCGATAGCCATCAGCCTTCCAGTCTCCTGCAAGACCAACAGACAGTATTAGACTGATTGCTTTTAGTTTTTAGTAATTGCATTTTTTCATTTGCGTACTAGCTATATAACACTGTGTGGTTGCAGTGTGATATTAATATGTCATTGACATTTTACTGCTGAAAATACTATATGTTGCATGTACTTATTATATAACTTTCATAATGAGTTAACGTAGGGAGATACGTACATAGAGCTGAACAAATACACACCTTCTTTCTCTGGGTTGTAGTACAAAAAAGCAGTGTTTCCCTGGGCACGAAATGGTGGCAGAGAAGTGATGAAAGGCGCGACCTCGTCTCTAGCTTGCAGGTAGTCGCGAGCAGCAAGCGAAGAGATTTCTTGAGATATCTCCAGATAGGGAACGGCTTCAGGCGGCTCAGCATCTTCCATCATCAAATCGAAGCAAGCGCAGATGAATAAACTGAGTTCTCACCTCCTATTTCACAAGATCGTCGTCGATCACTATGCGGAACCCAGTTTACAACACCACGAGTGTGAAATTCCGGTTGGAGAGTTTCAACATAGACCCTACAACAGGGTCTATGGTTTCAATAACATGTAGTTTCACTTCTTCTTGGTGTGCATGTGCCTACATGTATTTGATACGCGTGTAGAGCTAGCGCAAGAGCAGCCTTCTTGTTCAAATGGCTGAATGTATATTCCGGATTGACTTGTTCTTGGTCCGAATTTTATAACACCGGTCCGACTATTATACCGATTCAGCCATTTTTCGGACCGCCCTATTTAATGTATTGGTCCGAAAATTATACCCGACCCAGATGAATATCATTAGCCAAAGTGAAAATGGCGAACGGGCAGGCTGGTGCAGCAGGGACAAGTGCGCTAGAAGGGCTATCGCCGTCCACGTCTCTACTTCTAACCAAATGATTGAACAAACGTTCCTACAATCGTAGTTTGTCTGGAAATCACCAGTTCTTTGCTCTTGTCGTTCTTGACGGCCTGCCACAGCTCCCGCGCAGCTTGTTGCAACGTTCAGGTACAATTCGAATGCTTCAAGGTCCCGCGTCGAATAGGGCCCAGCCTTTGAGACCACAAACGTCCTGTACCTCGTCCTGCGGCCTCATTCCTGTGAGCAAGGATCATCCTTCTGTACGTCTACGCAAAATTTCGCGCCGACGTTTGATGAATGGTGAGATAAGGGGTCTGCGGTGGTAGTCGACTGGTAGTTTTCCAGACCCTTGGAGGCGGCGAATATAATGGCGGCCGGCGGACAAGGTCGGGTACGAGACTACACCATCCCTACATAGGCAGCACTACCCTGCTGTCTGAAATGTGTCTAAAGCTTCATTACTCTTGTTACAACTGCATGGGCTTCGCTGTCGTACGCATGCAAGGTTGGAGTCGATCCGAGCCACTACCTGTCGCCATTTTTTGACAAAGGGGCAGCAGCTCAGCGGCAGCCCTTTTTGCGGAAGTGGGCTGGGTTGGTTTGCAGTCGGAAAACGTGCACTCTAGGAATTAGCTGGTATCGGGTATTTTACTTTAGTGACACCAACCGACACATCGTACTGCCCCTAGCTGCTCACGGTAGTTGAAGGTGAGTTTACTACTGCACGTAATTAATGATCGGCTAAGCTAGGGCATTTGAAGTGCCGTCCCGTTCCTCTTTCAAGATTTCGGCGTATAGCTATTAGGGTCAGGTGTAATCGGACGAAAACGGACCGACCGGACCGGACCAATACATTAGATAGGGGCCTGTGCGGTCTATCAGAAAGCTGCTACTCACACTTTTGCCCTTTGTATCAACTTGTCTTACATTGGTTTCCTTTGCGTTTGGTAAGATCGACTCTTCAGTAAATTAGAGCGCTGTTCGGCTTGCCACAGGATGTTTATTATAGCTATAAAATGGTATATGTCAGTTAGCCGAACAGTGCTCTAACTTACTGGTCACGTCTGGAGAGTCTTACCAAGCACGGAGAAAGCCAACCTAGAGCAGAAACGTTGATACCAAGGGCGAAAGTGTGAGTAGCATCTATTTTGGGACATGACCAATAATAGGGTGACGCACATTCTCAGCCCTACAAACGCCGGTTTGCACCATTCTTGTACTGTTACAAGGGCACACAAAACAGATGGTGTACCATTCTAGAGCTGATTTGTCCCCTCCAGCAAAGCCTAACAGCTGAAAATACAAAGAGTGCCGAAAACATATTTCGGAGCACTTGGCACTTACTTCGGGTCACTGGCTCGCACATCGCGAGACGTAGGCATCTCTCCACTCCTACTCGCTAGGTAGTAGGGCGCACGCAAGCTCTGGTCACAGCGAAGGTTCAGAGAAAATCTCTATGTCTCTACCGAGCATGCATGGCTGCGCAGAACACCAGGCGGTGGGGGCATCGCCCTTGGACAACTTTCCCACCTTTCTACTCAATGCACATCCGTGTATATATATATTGATGTACGTCTGAACACAGAACACTGACTGGGTGATTTGAGTCATATTTTATACTTTTGATTCAGGTGGAGGGGCTTTGTTAACATTGCTCAAGGACTATCTTCATGCACATCGATCACAGCAATTATGGACTCAAACCAGGAACCACTACAGAATACTGGTATGTGTTGTGGTGAGTGCGTTCTTTGTGTTTTATATTACAAGTGCAAGCACTTTTCCCTTCAAATAGCAGTCATAGTGAAAATGAATTGATTTAAACAGCAAAAACAACCAGCTGGGTGTCGTTTTCATGTTGCATGGGCATTAGGCCAGGGTATGATAATACAAATATTCACACAGCTGATAAAGTGAACTAAAGGTTAAAACATATCTAATGGTCTACATGTCCCCTTCAAATGCATGTGGGTTGTGTCCAGTTTTGTTTACATAAGGTAATATGACACGTGAAGGTGTGAATTCCTGTGTTGCCATACGAGTGTTGGCATATCATGAAAAATTTGGACCACTCTGAAAAGGTTCCCCCAAGTCCAAATATTTTGAAATAATTATTTGGACCCCCTGGAACTAATATTTCAGAAATGGACTTAAATCTTTGGACCTACCCTGAAATATGTGGACCCCCTCATCTATGTCTACACTCTAGGTTTTCCATAATACTGTTCACTTTCATCATCAGCACAATGCATGCATGGGAATTTGAACTTCATAAAAATACATGACTTAAGCAGACAAGTGGATGAATATATACATATGCAGAGTAGCAATAGCTATAATAAATGCTGTGAAAATAAGTAATGTGAATGTCACTCAGTCTGTTCCCAATGTAGCCCAATGTCAATGACACCCAAACACATGCGCTCTCACGCATATTCTAGATCTAACATACTGTATGCCCACAAAGCTACATACATGCCAACACCGGCACACCCGCACCCACTCCCACACTAATGGCAGTCTGTAAGGTAGATTGTACGTACTACTCAGTACTGTGTGAAGCTGTACATGTGACAATTCAATAATACTCTCTGTATGCATACTGAAAGACTTCCCTCACAATAGCTGTGTGCATGGAAACATGATGGCCTATATAGGAAGAGTCACCAAAACATAATCATGTTGTTTTAGGAAGTGCTAATGTAATGTGGACATGGTTCAGTGATCAACTTCCCTTTCCTATTCCATACAGTAATTGTGCATGTAGAAGACTTTTCAGCGACTCAAAAATAGACTGTGAATGCACAGTAATTAAATTTTCCAGAGCTAAATTAGACCCCACAGATCGAGCTATGCTATGGTCGAGCCTGAGGAGGTCAGAGGGGTAGCCATTACCCATATGCAGTGCGTACTCAATAGTGACCTCCAATATAACGTCTCCCTTGGTAACGGATTTTTCCTTCTGCTCCATCTCAATCTCGCTCACAGTGTGACCCACTATTTCGCTCGCCCGCCATTTCTGTGTGCAATCATGCGTAGTATATAATATCTATGGTGCAATGTAAGGGAACTTATATTTTAGTATAGTCGGGCAGAGGGGTCACGCAACGCCTGACTAATTTCAGTAGTGGTCCAAATATTTCAAAATATTTGGACTGGGGGGGACATATATGATGGGGGGCAAATTTTCACGACAGGCACGTGACATGCATGTGATCTGACAGGTGCCTGAGGCTGAAATCGTTTCAAAATGTGTTATCTGGCAGCTAGATACATGCTCAAGTATGGCGACACTCTTACCTTGCAGTTCGGATCAAAATTGTTTTAGTATAACCGCCGAATAGCACGACGAATCACAGCATCGTCGGACATTATCTGGAATGTCACGGGGATATCACATGTAATCACGTGTACGGAGGGCTTTCGGCTAGTGCAGTCAGGTAATCGCCATGTGGTAATCGTTGAGACGCTTTCTTGTCGAGGTCAACATTGAAAAGGTTAGCCAAGTAAATTTTCTGTCCTTTCCATGTGGCATAATGCTACCTAGTCTCGCGCGCCAGCCCCTATTTCCCTTTCCTGGTTCCTGGGTCGCCATGGAATTGCGGAATGTGTGACGTCATCAAAGCCACTTTAGAGTTTTGGATTATACGGCGAGCGGGACCCGAAGCAGCCACGGTGAACGCTCCGAACTACTCAGCGTTGTAGGGAAGAAGCGTTCGGTGATATTGCTGTCGATTTCGCCAGTACACAAAGTTGTCAGTTGTCGTGCGCGACCGTTGGAGGAGTCAACCTGGACGGTACACGTAAGTGAGAGAGCTGCTCGTCTGCCAAAGTGTCACAATATACTAGGACACGTCCTCAACGAGCGAATAGTCGGAGTTGTAGCTCGTTGCAGCCGAGTTCCACTACACTGTAACTCTCTAGCCGACGCGCAGCTCTGTCACTGGGCTAAAGTACCTATTTCCGTCTCGTCGCTCTATATGGACTCACTCCAGCACGCCAAAACCCAGAATCCGGAGTACACAACTCCCTGAAGAGGTGGAAACCCTTTATTCTGAAGAACAGCATGCTCCCTTGTCCAAGATCAAAGGAGTTTATTAACCGCAAACACCTTTCCTGCAATCTGATTGGTCTACTCAAATTCCAGTAGAGATCCCAAGAACATGTCAAGTCTGACCAGACCCTATTCTAAGGGCGATTGCGCAATAGTAGGGGCTGGCGCGCGAGACTAAATGCTACCCATGGTTCCTAGCTGGAGTTAAGTGAAGTGATTTGTTTGGCACGAACTATTAGTTGAAGTTTTCTTATGATAACTCCAGAGCGAAATGGTTTAACAAATTATGACACATGGAAAAGTTAGATAGTGCTAATGCGCATCAGATGAGACCATACTCTGCTGGCTGCGACTTTCCTCCGATTAACACACGGGCATTTACTGCTTTTACGATCACTTCGTGTTCGCCCATATATCTCGATGTCGGAAGGGTTTGTTAACATGAATCATCCATGATTTGATAGAGGGGTTCTTTGTCTTTCGTTTGGTGCCAGTCTCGCTCTAATCGAGCTGAGCAGGTATGAGAACCAAGCCAAAATACGAAGGGCAAAATAGGCCGTACGCAGCAGTGGCATTGTTTACATAGCCATAACTCACATGCAAAGTATATAAACCTTAGGAATCCCCCAACGGTCCATGCATTTGCATGCAGGAAACCAAAGAACACTGCTTTGAGCTGCCAAGTATAATGTTGGATTTAATGGCATAAAGTGGTGAAGACCACGCAAGCAATATGGGAGAACACACATTCAATGTGTGCATTGATGAACAGCATATATGTACATTAAAACAGTTAGGTATTGAAACTCAAATAAGGGCAATCACAGCAGTAGAAGGGAAGTAGAGGCTTGTGCCATTTTAAGGATACTGGCTCCAAAAGTCAGGAAATTAATTTTAAGGAAAGGTGTCCAAGGGGTCTATGTGCTCCAGGAAGTATGACACTAGCTTAAGGGAATGAACAACTCATTGGATTCTCCCCACGCACGCACAATTTATTATTGCATTTTTGCTATCTTGCTGCATCTGCCCTGTAGCTACTGCTCTCCTCCAGCAAGCTCCATCTATGGAGCTCACCACTCAAGAGGTGGTACCCCGAATAGCTGAAGAGTGGCATAGAGTGGGAATGTACTGTGAGATCACTCTTGAGAATCTGGAGGTTATCAAGACAGATGCAGTGAACCCCATTGACTGTTGCTCCCAAATGTTTGAGACGTGGCTTCGGAAGGCACCTGGGACTGGGGACAAACTTAGGACATGGGACACACTGCTGTATGCTGTGCAGATGGGACATGGAAAACAGGCAAGTGAAGACATTCAGCTGGTATTGGAGCAGGCTACAGCTACAAAAGACAAGGTGGGCAGAAGTGAGCACTGTGGTGTGGTATGCATTGTGCATCATTACTAAGTATGACAAGCCCATTGGCTGGGTCCCCCACACCTTGGCCCCACCCCACCCCAGTACTGGATGAGTTCCACCTGCCACTAGAAACAATACATTATAGTCCACAAATTTGTCATTCCGTGTATAGTTTACGGTATACCTGTAGTAATATATAATTATGTAGCTCATTTGAACACTGCTCAGCAACACTCATAGTGTTGCATTGTGTTCCACTTTAGCTAGACATGTAAGAACCCTCCCATTTTCCGACCAGTGAAATCAATCACACATGCAGCAATCTATTATGTAGATGTTATACATAGCCCTTGCCAGGGGTATGGTGCAGCTAATTATATACCAGTGTTCACAGGCTTCGATATTCATCTCATGTATTGTCTGTTCTTATTAAAGGCAATATCATGCATGTGTTCTGTCTCTCTATCTATGCAATGTGCTTATCATCTGTATTTGCAGCTTGCTACTCCTGCTGATAAGTGGCCACAAGAAGCTTTCCTTCTACAGAAGCGAGCATATGATGCATATCGAGCTCAAGAATTAACACAGGAAGAAGGCTCAAAGGCAAATTATGTTAAATTGGCAGTACTTGAAAGTGAACCTTCCTTTAGGCCAGATAAAGCTAAAATGAGTGCAGTCCAAGGATTCAAAAACTGTGGCAATAGGGCTGCAAGTGAGAATGCCGCAGAAGTGACATATGCTGATCTCCTCAAGAAAGCTGATAGGCGTATCCGAGTAGTGTATGGTCAAGCTGGGTCTGGAAAAACCACCATGCTGAGACAGATGTGCAAGGCACTGGGTAATAAAGCAAGTGACTGCGATTTCCCACTTGTGTTAAAATTTGAGCTCCGAGACAAGTCTATATCTGGAGCAAAAGACCTCCAGGGGCTTCTAATGTATTACTTACAGGATGAACGCCCTGAGGTTGCCTCCTTTTTGGAAAATTGGATGAAGGATGAAAAGGGGAAGGGCATCCTCCTGGTTTTTGATGGGGCTGATGAAGTAAAGGACTTGCTCAAGGCACCCTCTGGTATGGCAACCTCTGGATGTGTTATTCAGAGGATTTTGGAAGGTCTCATTCTCCCCGATGCCCAGATAATTGTTTCCTCGCGTCCTGGTGCTTGTCCCTTACTTCAGAGGTACAATTCCATTTTCTATGAGGTTTTAGGATTCGACCGTGCTGCCATTGATTCTTATGTTGAGGATTTCTTCAGAGCTGACCGTGATGCTGCTCAAAGAATGCTGTTAGAGCTGAAGAATCGTCCCGATCTCCTTGGAGCGGCATACATCCCAATGAACCTTTTCATCTTATGCTCTATCTTTGAACAGAGAGATTCTTCCTTCCCAGCCACACTGACAGCCTGCTACCATGATTTTAATTGTGACATACTAGCTCGAGAATATCGCCGACTAGAGAGCAGAGAGCCTGACCTTGACTGCAGCATAAAATCAATGCCATCCGACATTCAATCACTTTTGTGTGCCTTGGGTGTGCTAGCCTTTGAAGGTCTTATGCAGAATCCACCACAATTTATATTTGAGCAATCTGCAATCTGTTCCTCCTTCTCCATTGCTCCTGGTACTGTTATCAGTACATCATTATTCAAAGGACTCCTGAATCACTATGCAGGGCGTAAAGGAGCATATAGAATTTCATTTTCCTATACTTTCTCCCATGCCACCCGGCAGGAATTCTTTGCAGCCCTCCATTTAAGCCAGATGACGGAAGTGGAACAGGCAGAATTTTGGAAGGAGAATCTGTTTAATGAAACGTTTGCCGTTGTTCTTCGTTTCTATGCAGGCCTCACACGCCTTGAAAATCGCCAGGTGGCTGATCAGATCTGTTGTGCAATCACTGGAGCAACTGAGGGTGGTAGCACTCCGTACCTGCGAGACACATGTACCGATGCTAACCCTCAGCTACTGCATGCATGCTACTCTTTGCATGAGTCTCAGAATGAGGCCTTAATCAAGAGGGCCATGAAAACCCTTCCAAAATCTTTAACATTTGCTGTAAAATGGCTAACCTCCTTTGATACAATGGTAATCTCACGCTGCCTCTGTCATTGTGATCACTTGGAGAAACTTGATCCTGGCCCTCTTTTGTCAGCTAATTGTCTAGCAGATATAAAGGCTGTGTTTGAAAAAAATGAAGCTTGTCAGCTTGGAGGTGGACTCTATCTCGACTGTGATTATTTTGAATTTAAAGGTGAGTCTGCATGTGCAAAAATTAGTAGAAGATGAAGTATGACATACTTGGCTACATTAACCTATATTCATTGATCAGCATATTAATTGCTCTGCTTTGATCCATCTACCAACTAATAGATGCCCAGACGCTCTCTCAACTAGCAGCAGTGTCGACGTCATTGAAGTCATTGATTTTGCGGGTGCAATACACTGAATGTGCAGCACTATCCATCTTCTGTAGCATTGGTGGTGTGACAGACCTTGGTATCATTGTCCGCAGCGGCATAAAGGTAAATAAGTGCTCCTGAATTAATTGCTCCTGAATGTTGTATGACTGAAGGGCTGGCAGCCTTAGTATCTTTCATTAATAGTTGCAATTGCTACTGAAGGAAAGGTAAAACATTAGCTTCCTATCCAGCAAGGTTTCAGCTTCAACAACAGGGTTGAAACTTTGCTAACATTTTGGTCAGGGCAAGAGTCCTCGTCTTTCACCCTGAAGAATACCAGAACATCTGGTTGAAACGTCAGCAAGGTTCAACATTGAACTTGAAATGTGGGATATGTTGAGCAATTTCATGTAGTACAGTGGAACCCCTATAATGCAGACACCCTCTGGAACAAGAGAAGTGTCCTGACTATACAGGTGTCCGCATTTCGGAGGTACAACTTATATGCCCATATGGTAAAATAATCATGTGGTATGCATGAAAAAGTATCAAAATAAGACGAATTTGTAAACTTTAAGGTAGACGTGATTTGCTTTAGTGCTTGACTCACACACCATTTCTGAGGGCGATTCTAAAGGGTAGCTGTTCGCACTTAACTTCCCATGTTAAAGACAATTTCAAAACCCTTAGCATAGATGATTTGCGGCACTTGACAACTTATGTATTGTTCCTGTCACTTGCCAGAGGTAGCGGTGTAAATCAGGGAGCGGCCATTTTCTGGCAGCCGATTGAAATGTCTGGATTATTGGGTGATGTTTATACAAAGTTGCATAGGGCAGTGCACAGGGTGCTGTCCACAATATGGATTAACGGGGTGTCCGCATTTCAAGGGGAAGTTTATACAGGTAGAATAGGGCCAATCGTTGGGACATTAGAAAGTGTCCACATAATCAAGGTGTCCACTTTTCATGGGTGTCTGCAAGGTGGGGTTCCACTGTAGAAGACAACGAAAACAGAATTTTTGACCTTGGGTCTTTGTCAGCTATTGGACTGATAACATTGTTCAGACTGGTAGTTGGTCATCTCATTATAGACTAAATAGTATACTGTATCCCAGCCCTGTATGGTGCACGCACCACTCATATTATTTGCAGTCATTCTTGTACTTCATGTGTTATAGATCCCGTTACCATGGTAACAGGCGTTCTAAGCGATGTTTCTAAAACTCGTAGACTTTCTCTTGTATTTCGCACGGGATCTAAATCATTTAGATACCAGGTGTCTAAATCCCGTAGATCCCTGCAGCTGTGATAACAATTGTGGCGCCATAACATACGCAGGTCGCCCGGCTTACTTGTTTCGTCGACAAACAGGGTACAGCAACAATCTGGCTACAAACCAGAGACAAGAAATTGGAACTGCAGCTGATTACAAGCTACGCGGGGAACAGGCTTTTGTAGCTACGTACACGGCTGTGTGAAACGCTGTGTTTGACATGGCTGACAGTGAGTAACTCTTACGCTTAGCTGAAGCGCCGCATCCACTGCTGACCTGTAGGAAACGTCTGCTGCGAGAGATGAACAACCCAACTTGAGACCTGAATTACACGACGTTTTCTCCGCCATTGTCAGGAGTAGCTACCTACTTCCAGTAGATGCGTGATGACGCAAGGACGAGTACGTAAACTGATTCGCTGCTGCGGCTCCCTACCCAATCATTTGGGATCTATATCACTTAAATGCTGACCAGTCGGTGTCTCTGAAGATTCAGACCACTCGGCACTCGGGCCCTTCGTTCCCTCATGCCTCGTGCTCTAAATCTCAGGGACACCTCTTAGTCAGCATTTAACTATTACATAGCCTATATATTATTGCAATTTGCTCATTCTGTTTGCTTCATATAATATTCATTCAGGATGACAGCGGATGGCATGAGGTGGCAGCAAGTCTTGCAGTGAACTGTGATGTGCAGGAGCTGGGACTGGACGGCTGTGACGCATTTTTGACCAACATGGCAAGCGTACTCACTGGCAACCTCTCCATACCAAAACATCTCACACTCTGGAGTGAGTCTGTAATTGTGTTACTTCACCCTCATATATACACATTCATTGTGTTAAATTCCAAATGATAAGCAGACTGTTCATTTGGAAGAGCGTATATGCTAGCTGTACATAGTAGTCTTGGGTTCGGCTCCTATTCTCGGCAAACTTATTGCATTGTGCAGTCACCATTGTGCAATAAATTTCTATATCCTCACAGAGAATATGGGCTGGGCACGGGACTGTGCATATAATTATGTGTATATACGTGTATGGAGTGTTACTCTGCATTCTCCTCCATGGCATGAGCATGCATATGCATGCACAACTAGCTAGGTAAATGTTTTTGATTGTTAGTTGGAGTCATATTAATCTCTGTAAAGCCTTAGAATTGGTAAGGGTTTAGAAATAGAGCAATGCCTTGCAATCCGTTCATGTTATGCTGCATATTTGTGTATGTGTGCAAAATCTATACTCTGGGCAATGATGTACGCATCATGCACTTTGTAAATGCATGGACATATATACATGCTAGTTTGCTGCAGAATGCATGTTTATAACAGTACTGTATGTATATTCACATGCAGTCTGACATGCACCCTCTTATCATTCACCCTATAGGGCAAGGGCCTATGCCCGATGCCGTTGCGTGTGCACTTGGCACATCTGTGGCTGCCATGAATCAACTGCAAGTCCTTCGGATGTATGACCTTCCACTGCCAATTCTAAAGGCGCTGGCAGAGCGAAAGGACCCACTGGAGAAACTGTACATATTTCAACCTGGTGTGAACTGGGTAAGTGTAGCAACTCATTTTGTCATATTTCACTAATTAATCTCATTCACGTTATAATCTTGTATAGATCTCGTTGCCATGGTAACGGGCATCTAAATGCTGAAATTAAATCACAGACGCACAGCAAGCATTCTGTGGACAAACATGTAGCCAATAGGACGAGCACTTGCATCTCGCCAGACCGGCACCGGTGCATCTAAATCTCAGAGATGCACTGTGTGCAGTACATCTAAATGCAGAAAATGCACAGTTCAGGTACTCTGCGGGACAGCTATAAACATCGCAGTAGCTAATGCCACAACATACGATGTACAGGTTGCCCGGCTCACTTGTTTTATTGAGAAAACAGGGTAAAGCCACAATCTGGCTATGAACCAGAGCCGAGAAAGGAACTGGTTAGCTATGAGCTGGGAACAGGCTTTGGCTAAAGACACCTCTCTGGGAAACGCTGTGGCTGATGTGACTGACAGTGACTCGCGCTTAGCTGACGAAATGCATCCACTGCCAACCTGTAGGAAGTGTCCGCTGTGAGACGAACAACCCAACTTGAGACCATAATCACACAATGTTTTCTCAGCCACTGTCAGGGGTAGCTAACTACTTCTGGAAGACATGTGATGACGCAGGGACGAGTAGGTAAACTGACTCACTGCCGGCTCCTCACCCAATCATTTGGGATCTATAACACTTAAATGCTGACCGATCGGTGTCTCTGAAGATTTAGATTTAGAGATTTAGAGATTTAGAGATTTAGACCACTCAGCACTCGGGCGCTTCCCGCCCTCGTGCCTCGTGCTCTAAATCTCAGAGACACCTCTTGGTCAGCATTTAACTATTACTTAGCTTCATAAAGATTCACTTAAGTGTGTTTGGCGTGGAACATCACTGTGCTGCGGTAATTGATCCTATGTATGTATGTATGAAGGGCACGAACTTAAGTTAATGTAACGTTTGAAAATATTTAAATAGTTTCTAAACCATTTTAGCAATGTGACAATGATGGAAGACACTCTTTGCGTCTTATGGTGAAGTCATAACATTGCGACAAATCTACTAATACAGTATACAGTACTATAATATCCGACGTCACACTTGATGTCTATTGAGAAATGTGCTCGTACAGCATTCCTAATTTCTTTGTAGCTACACAGAACTAACTTACTAGCTAACATTTGGTTCTGTGAAGGAAGTCATAAAGAAACTAGGAATTAATGCTGAGTGAACTCCACAAGAATGCTATTTATAGTAGTGTTGAGTTACTGTTGCTTGTTTCTATGCTTTTTCTGCTGGCCATTCCTAAAATTAATCTCTTAAAGTTGTAATGGAAAATTTTTATTGTACTACAATATTATAGCAACTGTATACTGCCATATTGTATGTGTTGTGTAATATTATTATTATTATTATATCAAAGTGTCACGTGTTTCTGTGTACTCAGGATAACTTTAATAAAGATCAGTGGAAGGAGGCCGAAATTGCTGCTACCAATGCAAAGGTGAAGTGGGTGTGGCTGGAGATCAGTGACAAGTCAAGATGGAGATCCGAAACCAACAAACTCCTTGATGAAAAATTTAAGGAAAACAAAGTTGTTCAAGCTATTGAATCTTCTCATCTTCAAAATCGTAAAATGAAGAATCAGTAACATGGAATCACAAACTAAGCGCATTATGACTATAAGTTCTATAAACACTTCTTGAGTAGTGCAACAGCTGTGTCATGAGTATTGCTAAAGATTCCCTGTGTGTGTGTATGCATATGGGTGGGTGTGCATAACGGTGGGTGTGCATATTTATGGTGGTTGGGTGTATGCATAAGTTGCGTATGGCTCAGATGCTGTGGCATTTTTAGATAACGACCTTGATCATCTGGTAAGTCAGGCATTTCTGATTACAGAGACTAGTTGAAGTCATGGTGAAGAAAGGTTGGAGGCTTCTGGTGTTGAGGGAGCCTCTGCGGCCAACTTGAATGATGGATAATGTGGCAGGTACCCCATTACCGAGGGGCTTCATCAAGCAGGTGCAGGTATATACTTGCTCTCCTTTTGCGTTGTACTCTCAACAAACACACGTGTGTGGGAGTGTTAAGAGTGCAATTTAGGCATGCACACACACACACACACACACACACACACACAAAACACATTCACACTACTCACGTACAAATACAAAATTAATACAAACATTATAGAGCAATTACCATGGTAACCATGTGTAAATAAAGTGTTCGTACCATTGATTCTCATCAGAACACATCCAGCATATATACTCACAACCTTACAGCACTTCGGACAACAGTAGGTCATTACTTGAGTCCCCAGAGTCATGTTTTGAAGTGTCAAAATCACACAGCCAGTAGTCTTATCGGTGAGTGAATGGTTTCCCAGAATATGTTACAGGTGCTGACCAGAGCAAATCAGTGACTCACACTCCCTGAGCAGGCTGAAGTGCTTAGTCTCTTACAAACTGTTCACACAAATGGTATGTTGTGTACTGCATCATTGGAGTGAACATCACACTGCAAATGGGTGTGCTCATAGTAGGAAAGAATGTACGTACTCTAATTGGTGTGATCATCATTCCAGTGTAAGTATTTCATTACTGTAATCCTACTAGTTACACGCAGTAATAAGCAACAACATTAACTATACACACATATGATATGTAGTATAATAACTAGAACAATACAACTATGGCCGCATGCCAGAGTAGCAATACACCTTACAACTGTTCCAAAGTAAGTAGGCTGCACCAGCTGTCATCCATTACACATTACCTCATGCACACCACAGCTAGTCCAACACCAAAGAAGAAATCTGGCGATAATAGTTGCAGGCATGGCTCACATTCACTGCTACTTTATTCTCCATGCACACAACCACAGCATGCACTCGCACACACACACACACACACACACACACACACACACACACACACATACACACATACACACACACAATTGAATTCTTGCACTACATAAAGGTACTACTGTAGCTTTAGCTGAATGCAGAACTTTGTTCCAGGTGCAACAGGTTAGGGGTTGCATGCATTTGGGATCACACTGGGAAAATTTACAAACAAATTCATTTTAATGTGCTTCAAGAAAGTAATGTTGCATCGTACACAGCTGCATGAGGGCCAAGGGATCAGCCACTAAACACGCATGCACAAATATGCACAAAATTAATGAGTTACTGCAAATTTATAGTTACTGACATAACAAACTCTGCACTAATGCACGCCCATGCACGAACACACAGCTGGTCAGTTCTGAGTACATGTTTCCTACTGTTCAGCTACAGTCTCCATCATACAACATTGTCAATGACAGCATTAATGTCGCTGCTCTACTTGTTAACTGGTACTGCATGGGCGAATTACCCTTTCAAATGCAGTCCCATTAATGCCTTGGGACAATCAGGGCTGCACTGAGGACAGCTCTATGATTGGCTCTGGACCAGTACTGAGCTCACAAGACTATTTGTCACCTTCTTGACTTTCATATTGCAATGCATATGTGTGGAACTCAGTGGGAGATACCATTAAGGCAGTTTACAGAAGTCCCAAAATACAGGATGTGACTGAAATGTAGGCAAATAGTTCATCTATTCCACCAGCTATGCACACACATGTGCACGCACATGCACACACACACTAAAATCACACCATAAAACCATATGCTGGGCAGCACAAAAGTAAGTGTGTTGATATTTCAGCGGGGTAAAAGTAATATATAGCAGACTGGAGTCGTGATCAGTGCATGAATGACGAGTGTCACTGTTTTACTCAAAGGGCACATCTTGTGCTTCCTTTGATATATCCCTCACAAGGTCTACACTGCCACTGAGTTTGGCTTCTTCTTGGGCTCTCTTTATTCGGCCATTGTCTCTGTAAAACTTTGCAGCGATAGTTGCACAGCGGTGATATTCAGCAATGTTCTCTCTCTCATAATACATTTTGCGGACACTGTAGAATCCAGCTTTGTCATATTTGGTTATTTTAGGATGTGATTCATACTGGTGTAGTCCCTCTAGCACATCATCAATCTTCCGCTCAAGTCTCAGAGTCTCTGTACTACAGGAGGTAGCAGCATAGAACTTCCTCACACGCAGAAAGAGCTGTAGGGCATTGACTCTCATTCCAAACGTATCTATTCTTGCCCATTCATCCGTCAGGTTTCTGATCTGTCTCAGTGCTTTATCTGCATACTTCTCAACTGTCTCAATTACTGGAAAAGACAATGTGTTACATTCTAAATTGGCATCATAGATCCAGCGTCCAATCGTCACCGTGTAACAGGGTGCAAGGAAGAAGTTGGTAGGGTCTCCATTCTCCATGTCATCATAGAAAGCCTTTACTATTTCGAATGCTTTCTGTAAATCCTGTGGTCTGTATGCCCATGCAAGAGCATAATCCTTCATAGCTTGTGCCATTATATATTCTGGACTATGTGGCATAAATTGCTCTCGCAGCTGGTCCCATTGATCCTCCATATAGGAAGCAGTTTCTGGAGTGCTAATGACACCAAAAGCCAAACCAGCCACCTTTAGCAGAGGATGCTGGTTTTCTGCCTTAAGCTGAGCCCATGCTATATGAGACTTCTGCACACTGTTTCCTAGCAATTGACGAAACTTGCAATAGGTTGCAATGAGCTGTCTTGTGCATGACATTTGGCTCAAAATTTTATGCATCTGAAGAGATGGAATCACTTCGATTCTAAAGCTCAAATCAGGGAGCGCTAGTTCTTGGCCTCCGACACCATCCGGCGCGCTCTCTTGTCGCACCACACCATTATACAATTGTACGTCTTCTGAGTCCTGTGGGTCGCATTCGGCAGGCTGCGCTTGGCTTTCCAGAAAGTACCCAGTCTGAGGGGCGCTCGTTTCTTCGTCACTAATGGAGGCATCCTCGCACGCGCCAGCTGAGCTACAAGATGAAGTCATCCGCCCCAAGCTCCCCGCAACAAACTCGTCTTTTCGTTTCGTACACCCTTGTTCAGGAAAACCTGCAAAACGCATTACAAAGACTTCAGTACATGTTGGTAGCAACTTGCATTTGAGCTGCTAAACTGTTAGGTAACTAGAAGTTTCGTAAGCTAGTTAGCTAACTACAAATTGTCCGGGAGAGCCACTTCGCCAATCAAAACGTCTCGTCAATCGTCTATGCAATATTGAAGCTCACTATAGCTCATCAGGAGTAGCTAGGTATAGCTGTATATTGTATAACTACCTGGCCAACATTCATGATATGCACAGTGTCGAAGTGACTTACTTTCAGGCACATTCTCTTCGCTTGTGTTGACGAATGACACTAGGTTCGCATCCATCTTTAACTTTTTTCAGAACGGATGTGAACAGGTATGCATATGACGTCACGCGTTACATGGGAACTGCCCTTGTATATTAGCTATGCATAATATGGCCGATATACATGCATATCAATAATAGCACTTTAGAAATTTATACTAGCTTAATTATAATATTTCAGCTTTACGTGTATGGGCATGAATGGTTTGTCACAATAGCCGATTTGCAAAAACAGTGCGCAGAGAAAGTCTTAGCAAAAACAAGGAAGGTTAGATTTTGTACTACTCTGTCCTAGCTATCTAGCTAACTATTGCTACATGAAAATACACACATACTGCAATTGAAACTGGTAAATATGAGCAACACTTTGAAATTCATATTGGGGTGGAATCCCTAATTAGGGCTAGTGCTGCCAGTGCTGGTCGCGGTAGACAGTGTAGCAGGGCAGATGAGACATTGGATGGCATTGCAAGTCATCCATTCTCTTTTTCAGGCTTGCTAGACAGTCCCGCGGCCAAGAAAACCAAACTAGCATTCCATTGACTTTATCATTGCTTTTGAGGGAAGTTCTGCAGCAGTTAACATTGGTATGGCCAGTCAATGGCTATCAACCTCGAGCTCCGTTCACAGTACATCCACCCTACTGGGCACCAATACCTTCCATTAACTCTACGTTGACATTAAATGCATCAGTTTTCTACATATCATAACAAAGTCAATGATACAAAGTGTTACATGTCAGCTAATGCATTCACTGTATAGTGTATAATAGCTACAGCTACTACTTGCTCACACTATTTAGAGGTTTAGCTACGTAAACAGGCTGTGATTGTTGAAATATTGGTGAACTGGTATGCCTAAAATGATTTGCACTTATGAAGCTGGTAAAGGAAGAAATGCCAAGAAGGGACATTCCGTCCTACATGTAGATGCAGATGTACTGAAGTACAAAACTAATGACGATGAGCAAGAGTTTCACATTGGTGTGGAAGCCCCAGTTGCAATCACCACCAAACTTTCGCACATCAGAGTGAGCATCTATGATGGCCCCATTTTTCAGGATGCTCTGAACAACACTAAGTGCAGTATAGGCTTCGTAATCGGGCTGGTTGTGATCTTCCTTTATCAACTTCAAGGTTTTGCTATTGCTGGGAAATCCTACACCTGGAATTGTTGAATTATCACACTTTTCCACTTGCTGAAAAATGAAAGCACTGGACATTCCATAATTCCTCAGGTCAGCATACACCCTGGGCTTACATGATGCAGATTTAGCAGTGGAATTCCTTGTCAGAGTATAGAACATTGTCTGCAAAATGCAGAAAGGATTAGCATTAATCGTCAACTGATTGTAATGACTTCTATAATTTCATGTATACATAATACATACGCCACTACCTACCAGTAAACATACATACACAAATAGAATTATATATATTGCATCATATTGTGTGCAGACATCATCATAGTGACCGCATGTGCTAAACCACGTGTGCAGGGCTCTTACTACATGTATATAAAGATGTCTAACAGTTTTCAACTGTATACGGTTGGTTGTCCTAGAGTGCTTTGGTCTTGAAGCACACCTATTCTTGGTCCCAAATGTGACAGTACGACAAGTCTGAAAATTGTTCCTCATTTCGATTCTAAGTGGCTGAACTTGAAGATCTAGAAGTAGCAGTCTGCTATATTAAGTGATCTAGTTAGGGAGTACCGTGTATGTGAGGCTGATCCAGCGAAACATGATGACAGCTTTGCAGGAATGAGAGAAGAATCTCTTGTGACACCAGAGCAAGTGGCACTAGCTGAATAATGAAACTCTATGCATCTGCAAATATTTCAACACCATTATAACTACAGTATTATTCTGTGAATTTAAAAATGCAGTAATGCAAGCAATTAATAATGGTAAATCCTCGAAATATAAGCTCTTGAACATTAAAATCACATAATTATGTATACGGTATACTAACTATGGAAACCTAAGCACACAGATCATTGGAAGATCAGTGTTGCAGAACTTGAGTGCAGTTATTAGTACGGTACGTGGTTAGTGACTCATCAGCTGTCTCTACATTGTTTTGAGCACATACACAGACCATATAGCCATGCCACAAGAACCACCCGGTGCATAGGTGTTCATGAATATGCTCGCGAGTGACTGGGTATCTTCCTACTTCATTTCACATGTAACATGTGCATGTATGCATGCATGTTACTGACCTGCCCAACAGCTGGTGGAATCCTTGTACCACCTGCTGCACCTGTCACCAACTTAAAGTCACCATTTCTGTCGACAACAACTGTTGGGCACATAGCTGATAGAGGCCGCTTGCCTGCCTGAATCATGTTTAATGGAAATCGACCATCCAATGAGAAACCATCCATGTCATTGTTCAGTAGTACTCCAGTTGATGAAGAGAGAAAACCACTACCAAAGAAGTCATTGATGCTGGAAGTCACTGAGACAGCCATGTCCGGTGTGATGACTGACAAGTGGGTAGTTCCCAGCCCGTCTGCTGGTTTCCCTGTTCGGAAGTCATAATAGTCAAGGTTAGTGGGTGATCTAGCCTGATCATCTGTGAGTTTGCTTAGTATCTTCTGAACATCAGCCTCTGCCATAGCTGGAGTCTACATTTAAGAAATAGAAGTGTACATAGTGTTCTTCCACCCTCTCCCACCACCCTCCATCCCTTAGCCTGCAGATTGCATGTACATCACAGAGAAGACAGAATTAGTGCTATTCAATCTTACCACATTAGCTGTGCTGTTAAAATCTGGGTCGCCAAGCTTCATACGATAAGATGCAGCGAACTTAGCAGCTTCCGTTATGTAGTGATAGACATTGTGCTCTTCACTGTTCCTATTTACTTTGTCTGTGTATAATGGAAAGGCATAATACAGTTGATTATAATCCTAGTAATAAATATTAAGTTGGCACAAAGAGACAGATCACAATTTGGACATCACACAGAATCAATGCATTAAGTATTTCTAGTTAAAAAACCCGTGGGGCTGCTGCCCCAACTCAAAATACTTGCTCCCTTCGGTCGCTACTGTGTTATTAATACATAGTAGCTATTGCAACTAATTTTGTGTAATTCATCAACACACTTGTGAACACACTTCAAAGGCAAGAGTGAACACAAATGATTGAAGTGGACATGAATAGAGTTAAAAAAAATTTGACACACGTGCACAGCAGCAAAGTACATTAACTTACATACCTTGCACACAGTTTGCACATTCTCACAGTTCCCAAAAACACAAGCAAGTACACACATGCATGCACGCACAAACACACACACACACACTAACAGAAACATGTACATAGCTAAACACACACATGCAAACACACGTACATGCTCTCCAAAAGACATGGATGAGAGGAGAGGGACATGGATGGAGGGCACACAGATAGCTGCAAGTGCTCTACGATAAGATGCAGCAAATTTAGCAGCCTCAGTTAGGTAGTGATAAGCAATGTGCTCGGCACCACTCTGACCAACCCTCCCTATGCATGGAAGTGCGCATAGAACAGTATAATTATGATCAAACCATTTGTTATAAATAATTATAATAACAGCACAAAAAGACAGATCAGTATTAAATTTGGACACCACATAGAATTGGTATGCTAAAATGTCATGTTGATGAATGATTGGTCCAATGGAGCAAATCATGGCTGCAAATATATTATTAAATGAGACCAGATGACCAGATGCTCTGGTCTTCTAGAGGATGAATGACCACTAGTACTTATCATTAATAGCCTGCATGCATCTCATCATCCCTCGCAGGAATGAATCCAATGAAAAGTGTAGGTTAATGTCAACACAGCATAGAGTTCTAGTAGCCATAGCTTCATTATATAATGACCAATATCTTAAGCCATGCCGGACAGCATTAAGAGTTATTGGCACAAGCTACCTGTTCTCAATAATACAGTTACACTGGCACACACATAATTATACAACTTGCAGTAGCCCTTTTGAGTTATGGAGTAGCCATAGCTTCAATATATTAATATCTTAAGCCGTGCTGTACAGAATTAAGAGTTATTGACACAAGCTACGCTTTCTCGATGATACAGTTACCCTTCTGAGATATTGCAAACGCAGTGATTCACAACACAAAAATCTAATTGTGCAAAATGTAAAGGAGCTGTGTCATGCCATTCAACTGTACTATACTCACCTGCTACAATTCCAAGGAAGATTCTAAGTGCTGGTCCTCCATAGGGAGCAGGAGCAGTGTACACTTTATAACCTGATCTGCCGTCATACAAAAATTTGAAAGAATTTCTCTCCCGCACTAGATAATTTCTGAGCTCCTGTGTAGAGATGATGTTGTGCAACCTCCTGCAGAAGTATGGTCCTGTTGAACAGACATTGTTGATGTCATTCACAAGGTTGGTTGCAACTGTGCCAGTGTAAAACTCATCAAAACCATTTGCAGCTATTGTTCTCAAGGTTTGAGCAAGCCGTGGTCTAGTAATGTTGGTTGCGTTTTCTATATACTCTCCATTCACCTGCAATAGTGACCTACAGAATTATAATGGAAGGTGCTATAATTATGGTATAAATTTGGCATTAAAATGCAATTACGTATACATACAGGCATGTAATTTAGGAGAAGTTGAGCAACACGTGCAAGTGGGTTAGGTCTTATGTATACAATGTGAGCTTCCGTTTGGGGAATTAAAAATTGATGTCCTTGTTTCCCAGCACCCCATTTTATTCACGGAATGCACTCTAGTATGAGCCTCCTATCATTGTACTACATTTGTGTTGCAGTTGCCCATAATCGCATGTGGGACATGTCCATTAAATGTGGAATTTAAACACAGCAGCTGCAGGCTTCTGCAAAACTACTGTACTTTCATAGGTAGTTAGGAGGTAGTTTTCGCGATGTAACTCTTGAACGGTTCACGAAACACATCAAAAGCCAGATTTCTTGACTTAGTGGTGTACAGGAAATGTACAGGCAAAGATCAAACCCATGCTACATTTCCTGTACAGTATATGCCATATGGCCAGGTACATTTCCTTCTGTACAGGAAATGTCACATTTCCTGTACAGTATATGCCATATGGCCAGGTACATTTCCTTCTGTACAGGAAATGTCACATTTCCTGTACAGTTCCTGCACAAATCCTATACACAGTATATTCCAGAGGATCATGCAGGCACTTTTCCTTCTATGAAGGAAATGTCACATTTCTGGCAGCATTCCTGTACAAATCTTATACACGTGCATACACAGGCAAATTCTCTGCAGCAGGTAACACCGGTGCCACATAACCTGCAGTGTTTTCTTGTACACAGTATTATCCATGTCATTTGACCAAGCTATATTTTCCTGTATCCTCTGTTACAGTAATGCATTCTTCTGCACGTAGACAGTACATGATGACATGACCAGGAATCTTTCCTTTATGCAGGAAACATCACATTTCATGTAGACTTCCTGCACACGTTATTAATATGCATGTCATATGAAATTTGAAGACAGTGGTTGGAATCTATGCTATTGCTGGCAGAGCAGTAGTGTCTGGTTGGTTCCGGAAACATTGTAACTCATCATTGATCTACTGAGACATGAATGCACAAAGCATGCTAATATATATGCCAATAACATACAACCATATTCCATATTTGTCTATAGAGAGACCAGGATCAAACATAGACCAGGTCTTGCTTAGAGACGGCAGGTCTTGCTTAGAGACGGCAGATTTGATCAGCTTAGTTTACTCAATGCAAATACAGGTCAGTTCTGAATCACACACACATTAGTTAGTGGGCAAATGTAGTCACAAACAACCATTCAGCTGTTAGATTGGCATCTTCAGTCTGCATGCTATGTTGTCCATGCTCACAATTTTGGCCTTATTGTAGCTGGGCTACTCACTTCCATGTGTACTCTTATCAGTCTGAGAGGAAAGCATCCTGCGCAATTACGCACTGACAGTGCAATGATGATGATCACGATTCGATTACGAATCAAGACATTTCCACCATTAAATTTTACTCCATTGCATCATTCCATTCCTCTGTGATGGAGAAAAAGGCCAGAGATGAACACCTTTCAGCCAATTTATGCAAATATAAAGGCTGGCCAATGTCCTCAAGAATTTTTTGGTCTGCACTTCCTGAGAAGATGCCAACTCCTTCATAGAAATAGCTAGAGCTCCCTATTGTAAGCCATGCAGAATTAGCTTATACTTTGTGCTACTACATGGTTCTGCTTCACATTGTACAGTTTGTTGCCTGAGTGTGCTCAATTTCAAGATTATAAGTGATCATTTATGTTGTATTTTGTAAATGAAAAGAGAATAACTCTGCAACAGAAAAGAAAATGGAGGTGGCCTGCCATAGATTTTATACATACATGCATGTAGATTGTGTATGCCAAGTTTGGTCTTTCTCAGCTATTCAGGGCACAACTAGATAGTGGTTCCCTGAAGCTACTTGCCCCCCCCCCCCCCCCAAAAGATGAATGTGTTTCACTTTCAATCAGAATATCTCAATAAGGGAAGTGACGATCGATTAATTATGCATACCAAATTGCGGGAAATTTACTTGATACTAAGTCAAGACATTTGATTGTCATACAATAGAGCTGCATAGGCAAAAGCAGTGTGACAGTTCATGCGCTAGAGAAGTGTATGCAAGGATGTATAGCTTCAGATTCATGTATAGCTTGCTTTACTCAGTTGTGATATGTCAATATGCATGTGAGTTATGGCTATGTAAGCAATGTGGCTGCTGCGTGCTGCCAATTCTGACCTTTGTATTTCGACTTGGTCCTCATATTTACTAAGCTGGATTAGAGCAAGACTAGCAACAAACAAAAGACAAAGAACCCCTTTATCAAACTGTGGATGATTCAAGTTTAACAGTCCCTTCTGACATCAAGATATATGGTTGAACACAAAGTTATCATGAAAGCAGTAAATGCCCGTGTGGTACTCAGGGGAAGTTGCAGCCAGCAGAGAATGGTTTCATCCGATGCGCATTAGCACTATCTAACTTTTCCATGTGGCATAAGTTAATCCATTCCACTCTGGAGTTATCATAAGAAAACTTCAACTGCTAGTTGGTGCCAAAATATCAGGTCACATAACTCCAGCTAGGAACTATGGGTAGCATTATGCCACATGGAAAGGCCAGAAAATTTACTTGGCTAACCTTTTCACTGTTGATCTCAACGAGAAAGCGTCTCAACGAATACCACACGACAATTTCCTGACTGCACTAGCCGAAACTCGTGATAACACATGATATCCCTGTGACATTTCCAAAAAATGTCCGATGATGCTGTGATTCGTCGTACTATCTGGCTCACGCCGTATTTGAGCATATATCTAGCTGCCAGATATCACAGTTTGAAACGATCTTGGCCTCAGGCGCCTGTCAGATCACACGCATGTCACGTGCCATGCGTGTGATCTGCATGTCACATGCGTCTGATGTGCATGTCGCATTACCATGGCAACACAGTAATTCACACCTTCATGTGTCATATTATCTTATGTAAACAAAACTGGACATATATATCCCACATGTGTGTATATATTAAGCAACCGCCTAACAACCCACATGTTTACGTATACATAGCTAGGACATGTCCCACATGTGGATTGTGGTTTGGTGATAAAGCTTACTTTAGACCTTGAAACCATGTAGCAGATTGTTGGTTGTGAAAGCTATGGTCTCTGCTGCTTGCAGGTGGGTCTGTCACCGCACTCTTGATAGCCTTCAACAAATGGTCTGATGGTTGAAATCCATTTTCTGCAAAGGAGATGGCATCTTTGAACAACGCAGTTCTCTTTTCCACAGTGTCAGTACTGAACATTTCCAAGGCCCGTTTCATTCCTCTCAACTCTCCAGGAACAGCAATGGAAGATGGTCCTGTGGAAATAACAACAGTTAACTACAGTTAATAGTAAGGACTCAAACTTTTGCATCAATGCATTTAATTCCAAACTCGATAGAATCATACACCTACAAAAGCATCATGGGTATGTTCACAGAATTCTCTTTCAGTCGATGTCCTGACTGGATGTTTACAATTGTTAATAGACATTATGCTACTCCTGTGCTAATGTGCGTAATGGTGTGCTTTGATAAAGCTAGCCAAATGGAAGCATGCAGCAAAAGACAATGGAAGGCCATGGTATAGGCTCCTTCCAACGTACTGAAGATGACAGTATGCCCAACAGTCTGGAGTATATGTATGTAACAGAAATGTGTCATAGCAACACTTTAATACACGAATATTTACTGCGGGTACTACTTAGTATTACTAATTATAGTGCATGATCTACATAGCATACAGTTAACAATTAGAAAATGGCGGTCGTCCCCGAAGGAAAAAGCGGAAATAGACGGATAACTCTCGATCTGCGAACAGCAAGACGAGCGACATCAACCCCGCTATAACCTGAACCGGTGCCCCCAGTAACCACAGCGAGTTTGACGGCGATGGAGCAAGAAACGGGCGCGCGCATAGCGAACACACATACACACACAGAGAGAGACAGACACTTTCGGCTTTATAATATTAGATTTGCTAACGTAACGGTATAATAATTATTACAGATGTCCAGAGTTGCAGAGTCTGAAAGAACCATCATAGCCTTACCAATTAGTGCCAAAGTTTCGTTGTTCACATATGGCACTCCAGCGGGGTTGTTCACTGATTGTGGCGCGACCACTCGCGCGTCTATGACTGTCACGTTGGGCTGACCACCATTAAGATTCTTCTTCGCTACTACCATGACCATCCCGCCTCCAATCCCGCTGCTCTGAAAATTGACCACTCCGAGGCACAAAAGGGTGGCCACCGCGGCGTCCACAGCGTTATTCCCTTTGGCTGTCAGGACGCGTATGCCTGTCTCCAGACACAGTTTATTGTCCACTGCAATCTGTTTCGTTCCTGTCTGCTCAGAGACCGCATCTGAAGACACAGACGGAGACGTTGTTGGAGCAGACGAAGTCAGCGGGAACAGTATGCCACCCAAACACAGGGCTGCAACTACAATCACGCCGCCACGAGAGTACTTGGCCATCTCTGTCAGTTTTCAAGCGATGAACTGCAGCTACAGCTAATGGATTGTGGGTTTCCGTGGAACTCGTCATAATTATTCGAAATTTGGCGCGGGGCTATCCCACAAGGCGTGGATAGAAGCCATACAAAGCCATCACATAAGCTCTTTTCTTTGCTCTCAGGAAGGGAATACCTGCAATTTCGTGTATTAACATACGCGGATGTTATTCGTTTTGATTTTCTGGAAAACATAATAGAAGCTGTGTATACTCACATCTGATGCTAGGCATGCAGCCAAATGATAATCATAGCTGTCAGGTGAGCATGAGCGATCATGCAAGCCAGCTATGTATATATAGCTGACTTGTTATTGCCCACATGTGGGGACATGTAGCTATGTATATAGCACACACCCATCTACATAGTGTACACTTGTACATTTACTGGCCAATAATATCTGTGCTAATATGCTATAATCAATGGCTCGTGGTCGAGAAAATACCAACACATGCATGAAATTGGAAATTGACACTAACAACACATGGCCAACTATTGTGACTACTGCAATCTGTTACATGCATATGCTGTCATGCCATAATTATGTAATTTGAAATTGGTAGCTGAATAAGGTAACAGTGCTGCTGTGGGGTGCATGGCCTTCTGACTGGGCTATCTCTTATTATTATTATTATAGTCCCAGTTAGTCCCATGTAGCTACCAGGAAATTAAGAATGCAGAGTAAACTCCATGGAAATGTGGCTTATCATGGTGTTGAGCAATACTGTTGCTTGTTTCTATGCTTTTCCTTCTGGTTTTTCATACATGCATTTGCAAGCCTAGCACCATCTTTAGCTTGACATTGATCACCCTAATTCTTAACGCATGGATGCAGGTTTGTGCTATGTGCATATACACTGTATGTTATGTCAAGATACTCATCTCATACATAGCTGCTCATGCCTGACAATGTTTTTGTGCACTTCTGTGGTCACTATATTTCATGACTTAACAACTACTAGGTGGTTACACAGCCTGACACCTTGCTCAGAAAGTGATTGTGGAACTTCAGTGCATCAGATGCATGCAGTCAGTGACATGAACATGACGCCATAATGGACACGCATTCAAATAGTGCTAGCAATGAGCCAATGCATGGTTCCTGGGACTGAGATGCATGTGTACATAGACTAAATAGTTTCTTCCAATGAAGTTTAGCTATATTTATAGATACCATTCTAAACTAAAGCCTGTTTTAGTGTTGAAAATGGTGTCAGTCCAGGTACCGTCTCTTCAGAGCGACTGTTTTGTCTACACAGCCCCCATGCCAGCTGTTGCTTGCACTGCACTACTTGCATACACACTATCCCATTGGACGAAAATGACAAAGCTGCAACTGTTATACAATAAATGGCATTGCTAAGATCTCAAGTTTATGCATACACATGCACTGCTATTGTATCTATAGTGAATCTGATATGCCACAGTACAAATATTAGTCCTTACCATTGTAGGTGAGCAAATTGAATGTGGTCATTCTGCCATTGGCTTAAGCTTGTACTAGTAATGCATACATTGTCGGATAAATTAGTGGAGCTATGAATAGGATGCACTGATGAGTCTTCTTAAAGATTATAATATAGAATGGAGTCATGGTCACTGCTTGAAAGGAACTACATAATACTGTTTAATCAAAGGGTACATCTTGTGCTTCCTGTAACATCTCCCTCACAAGTTCAGCATTGCCACTGAGCCTGGCTTCTTCTAGTGCTCGCTGCATTCGGCCATTGTTTCTGAACAACCTTGCAGAAATGGCGGCAGAGTAAGAGAATTCAGCATCATTCACTTCAAAGAATATTTTGCGGACACTGTGGAATCCTGCTCTGTCATAAATTGTTATTTGGGGGTGTGATTCACACTGTTGCAGTTCCTCTAGCAAACATTCAATCTTCCGCTCAAATCTTTCTGTACTACAGCAGTTAGCAGCATAGAACTCCTTCACGTGCAGAAGGAGTAAGAGGGCATTGAGCCTCATTCCAAACAGATCAATTTGTGCCCATTCATCTGTCAGGCTCCTGAACTGTCTCAGTGCTTTATCTGCATAGTACTCTACTGACTCAATTACTGCAAATGAAAGATTGCGATAGTTGGCATCATAGATCCACTGTCCAATTGTCACAGTGTAACAGGGTGCAAGAAAGAAATTGGTAGAGTCTCCATTCTCCATTTCATCATAGAATGCCTTTACAATGTTGAACGCCTTTGGTAAGTCATGTGGTCTGTATGCCCATGCAAGAGCATAATCCTTCATAACATGTGCCATAATACTGTCTGGGCTAGATGGACAAAGTAGCTCTTTCAGATGGTCCCACTGGTCCTCCCTATAGGAAGCTGTTTCTGGAGTACTGATGACACCAAAAGCCAAACCAGCCACCTTTAGCAGAGGATGCTGGTTTTCTGCCTTAAGCTGAGCCCATGCTATATGGGAATGCCGCACATTATTCCCTAGGAATTGGCGAAACTCGCAATACTTTGCAATAAGTTGTCTTGTTGTGCAGGACACTTGGCTCAAGATTTCCTGCATCTGCAAAGATGGAATCACGGAGATTCTGCAGCCCAGATTTGCAGGAAGCGTCAGATCTTTGCTTCTGGTGCACCCCGGCGAGCTCTCTTGTCGCAGCGCACCGATACATGGCCGTCCGTCTTCCGTGTCTTGTGGATCGCATTCAGCGGGCTGTATCTGATTTTCAGGATAGATCCTAAAGTGAGGATCGCTATCGTCTTCGTCACTAATTGAGGTATCATCATGCAGGCCAGTTGCAGAAATGGATGAAGCCAGCAGCCTCCCCGTAACAAGTTCGGCTCTTTCATTCCCACAACCCTGCTCAGGAATACCTGCATGCATGTAAAGAAATTTCAGAATGCACCTCGATCAATTGGGTAGCCTAACTGCCGCAGGGGTAGAAGCTTACATATTTTTGTTTGTAGTAAGACCAAAATCCAAGTCTAGCACTTTAAAGCTCATTGACAATAACTAGCTAAATACAACCGTTTGACCTAGCTATAGCTATAGCTATATACAGAAATACATCACGGTAAAGTGACTTACTTTCGGGCACACTTTCTTCACTCATATTGTCCAATGCACGCGAATTTTAGTTCGGAACTTTAACAGTTGGATGTATCACTTATTTTATATAAGTAAAGAGCCAGCTATAAAAAGTCTCGCGCTTCAGACCCCTTGCGAAAAGGTCTGGTATTATTGCGTACTCCTGGCCAATCAGATTCACCAATTGCTGTATGACGTCAGCCTAAAATTAGAGACAGCGTCGGGTGTTCAAGGGATAATTATGGTTTCATGCTATGGCTTCACTCGGGTACACTCCCAAAACAGAGCAAGAACAAGCCATACAAGCAAAATAATGCAAACTTGGGCCCTCTATACTTCACTCATAGTATTGCCGCTCTACTGACGACATTGTGCAGCTACCAGGCGCGGGAGGGGGGTAGATAGTATCTAACTTGTATGGCCTTGACAACTTGTTAGTTATACATAGCCATGCACCTTGCACAAAGACACTTGTACGCCTTCGGTGTGTCACAATTAATTGCAACGTGATGGGAATATAATGCCACTATTATAACAAACATGTTCGTCATAGAATTTTAGACATAGCAATCGACCACGCGTCAATGGTTTCAGGGATTTCACAATGTAAATCTGCATGCACTTTTATGAGCCTAGATGCTATTCTAAGCTATATAAGGCCAGCTGTAGTATTATAGGGTTAAATTATTAAGGATGTTGATCATGTGAATGGCCAGATGAAATAACAAGTCAAAAATTAAATCATTATAAAGAAAGTTCATTGTGTGCTAGTTATAGTGAGATTAAGTAGCTATAGCTATGGCTACATACACCATTCCTACTGCATACCTACGTGCTGCATAGATCACTGGCTGTGTATTAATTCTGTTTAACATCTCATCTTTCACACACTACTTCCCATGCATACCAGAAGCTAGCCTAATAATGTTTATCATAATATTCATGCTATGTTGTATATATCCTGATAGTATATTCTTTCGCTATCAATATTATTTGGTGGAATTTGTAATTTGGTGCATAAATAGGTCCAAAGCCAATGAATGTCTCTGAATGCATTGATCATGTATAGCTATCTTTTTATTATAGTGTGTTCAAGTGACCACATTATGTAAAATAGCTACATATACAAATATATGGTGTAAGTATGTGGTTCATTCACATGATCTTTAATGCATGTTGTCAGATTGTTTTGTGCGGTTCTATATAGTTCACGCCCCTCTAGTTACTGCGGCATTCTTGGCAAGGTAATATAGTTAGTCTCTTGCATGTGAAGGCACCATACGATCACATGCCTGTACTACCTGACAAGCCACAAGAAAGCTGTAGCATGCATCAAGCGTGTATTCCAGTGGATTCCTGTACGTAAACTTCCTAAACCACAACATTTTTGCTAAATATAGCATTACATCATTGCAAGCCAAATATAGTACATTGCATCATAAGCCACAAGAATGGAGCTGTTACATAGTGCAGCATTCCACATGTAGTCACAGGTCATTGCCACTGAGCCTGGCTTCTTCTAGTGCTCTGCAGAAATAGTTGCACATTGATGATATTCAGCATTGTCCTCTTTTCACAATATATAGTTTAAAGACAGCCCTGCCCTGTTATGTGTGGTTATTTTGAAGGTGTCCTTCACACTGGTGCATTTCCTCCAGAAGATTATTAGTCTTTTGCTCAACTCTGTCAGCATATACTATTGTAGGAAGTTTCAGTGTAGAACTCCCTCACATGCAGAAAGAGCAGGAGGGCATTGAGTCTCATTCCAAACAGATCCGTTCTAGCCAATTCATCTGTCAGGCCCCTGAGTGAACTGTCATTCTGTCAACATTTGCTTGGGTGTGATCATGCACCTACTGTTTACAAAGGGCTACCTACAGCTGAGGATGTGATGCAATTGCTATGATGTCACTAGTTGGGGTAGTCCTACCTTGTCCCCGTATTACTACTGTAAATCTGGGTTGGGATTGGTAACTACTGGTAGGTCACAGCCACATTGCACATAAGTGATTTGAGGATCTTCAGTGTGGCATCCTTGGCAGAAGGGTATAGTTTTATTATTAATAAGAGCATTATGATAATGAATGAGAAGTATTGTTTTGACGCGTGAAAGACTGCGAGCGCACACAATCACACATGCCCATATTACCTAACAAGCCACAGGAATGCTATAGTACTATTATAGTGTGCATCCAAAACCACATAACTTGCAATAGCATTACATCATCGCAAGCCAAATATGGTATATAAGCCACAATAATGTAGATGTAGTGTAGTACAGCAGTCCAGCTAACCACATGTAGCCTCATACCCAGTCCTATTACTAATTAATAGGGACTACTCCCCACCTTTCAAACAGAAGTTGGAATGGAAATAGGGACTGGGTGCGAGGCTAAACCACATGCCAGTCAGCCTTTCCGTAATTCCATCACACATGCACTGCATACACATCTCCGTTACATTCTGACTATAGACAACCACAGAGGGCTTTGTCAGTTGCTGTGTGTAAGACTGTGTCTGAATTGAACCAGGTGAGAAGTTAGTCAGGCATCGCGTGACCCCTCCTCGTGCCTTCCGCGAGGAGGGGTCACGCAACACCTGACTAGTGAGAAGTAGCATGAAGAGTGCTAGAGTTTTGAATCCGATTTCTAGCTATATGCCCCATGCACCTTGAGTTGTGTTTCTTACCACTAACTGCGACTATGATTGCGACTTGTACTATGCCGTAGTTACATTAATACTACATGTACACATTGATATATATAATTATACTAATTAACTATACAGAGAATACACATATCAATATAATAGTTGAATACAAAGTTGAATAAAATGATGAAAGACAGAATCAGTCACTGTATGAAGTATAAGAGTGCTACTGTTTAGTCAAAGGGCACATCTTGGGCTTCCTTTTCTATCTCCCTCACAAGGTTTTCATCGCCACTGAGCCTGGCTTCTTCTAGCGCTCTCTCCATTCGGCCATTTTCTCTGAAAAACTGTGCAGAAATAGCTGCACAGCGGTGATATTCAGCATCATTCTCATTTTCATAATATAGCTTACGCACACTGTAGAACCCTGCTCTATCGTATGCGGTTATTTGAGGGTGTCCTTTACACTGGTGCAGCTCCTCCAGAAGATTATCAATCTTTCGCTCAAGCCTATCAGTATTTTGGGAGGTTTCAGCATAGAACTTCTTCACACGCAGAAAGAGCAGGAGGGTATTGAGTCTCATTCCAAATAGATCAAGTCTTGCCCATTCATCCGTCAGTTCCCTGAACTGTCTCAGCGCTTTATCTGCGTAGTACTCTACCATTTTAATCACTGGAAATGACAGAGTATGACATTTCATATGGGCATCATAGATCCACCGTCCAATTGTCACTGTGTAACAGGGTGTGAGGAAGAAATTGGTAGGGTCTCCATTCTCCATTTCATCATAGAATGCCTTTACAATGTTGTACGCCTTTGGTAAGTCATGTGGTCTGTATGCCCATGCAAGAGCATAATTCTTCATAGCACGCGCTAAAATCCAGTCTGGGCTATGCGGAGCAAACTGCGTTTGCAGCAGGTCCCACTGCTCCTCCATATAGGAAGCAGTTTCTGGAGTACTGATGACACCAAAAGCCAAACCAGCCACCTTTATCAGAGGGTCTTGGCCCTCTGCTGCCTTAAGTTCAGACCATACAATATGAGAACACCGCACATTGTTCCCCAGCAGTTGACGAAACTCACAATACTTCGTACGAAACATTTCTGGGTAGTGCACATGGCTCATGAGTTCCCGCATCTGTAAAGACGAAATGACAATCATTCTTAGGCCCAAACCAGGGAGCACTAACTGTTCGTTTTCGTTGCGCCCCGTTGCGCTCTGTGGTCGCAGCGTCCATCGTCCATCCTCTGTGTCATGTGGGTCACGGGGCGCTTCCTGAACTTGGCGTTCACCATCGTACCCAGTGTGACGATCTTCTTCGTCGCCAGAGGAGGTATCTTCGTAATCGCCCGCTGCATTAGGAGATAGAAGTGGCTGCCTTCCCATGACAAGTTCAGCGTTTCCATCCCCCCATCCCTGCTCAGAAACACCTGCGAACAAATTTCAAAGCACTAATTTAGCACATGTCCTGTTGAGTGGCTAAACTGCAGTTAGCTAGCAAGTTAGCTGACTACGGAGGAAGATCTAGAAGCTTCACATGCCCGTTAACTATTTGATGGCTACGGCTAGTAGCTATGTCGAAGAATGTTAGTGAAACTAAAAGTCACTTTGCCATTCAAGTGATGTCTACAACGCTGAAACCCATTAACTGAGAAACTGTGTGATCAACATTTACTGTATGTATACTGTAGACCTACCTTTAGCTACGTGTTCTTCCATAGATTCTGATTCTTCCCTTCGGTTACAGAACTATTCGTCTCTTGTAAAAATTGATTTATCGGCGTAAACACCTGACGTCACAACTGGCCGGGAACGCCCAAAATATGGCCGATCGCGACTAGCTTCTTACGTATACACACTCTCACAAAATATATTATGCAATTGTGAATGGAGAACTCACACTATATATTCACAATTAGGTTTATAATTGTATAATTATAGCTGTTCTTGTAAATGTATGTGCATGATGTAGCTAATTGAAAGGCTGCACTGAAAGATGTAGCAAAATGTGACAGCGAGACAGCTAGCTATCAAGCTAAGTAGCCAGCTAGCTATAGCTATGAGATGTACCTACCTACCTTAAACCTAACTATATGTAAATACACACATACTGCAGTATAAAACTGATGAATAAGAGCAACAGTTTCACATTGGGGTGGAATCCCCAATTTGGGCTAGTGCTGTCAGTGCTGGCTGTGGTAGGTGGCGTAGTAGTGCAGATGAGACACTGGGTAGCCTTAGTGCAGGCAGAGTCGCACATGCCACCATACTTTCGCACATCAGAGTGTGCTTGGAATATGCCACTGACAGCCAGGATGCTCTGCACACTACTGCTTGCTTGGCCTAAACCTTCATACATCGGTTGGTTGTGTATTGTCACATTCTGCAAAGCTTGCAAGATTTCACACGGAAAGACTGGAACTGCAGAGTTTGCACCCATGCTCATTTCCACATCCTGAATAATGATTTGTTCATCACTGTCCAGTTTAGCATACACTCTGGGCTGACATGTTGCATCCTTAGCAGATTTGCTCCTAGTTAGGGTGTAGAACATTGTCTGCAAGATGAGAAACAATCATTTATGAATAAAAACAACTCTACAGCTATGATTGTGCAGCAAAGTATATCACCTCCTCCATTAGCACAAGACATTTGGTTGGTCCTACATATGATCAGATCTCTAATGATCATGAGCTCATATATATCAACTCTTACCATGCAGTACAAAGTTGCTGCAAAGGAGATCAAGGGCATGACCTATACATCGCCAACATTGAATATAATATATATGTACTGCATGTATTAAAACTGTCATGGCTTCCTACTTGCCTAGAATGGGTATTTGTAATGCAAGGTTGTGAACATGCCATTTTCAATTATAGTAGTGGAAAAAATATGTGTATCAGAGGCAGGAAATCTGGATATATTCCACCAAAAGATTATACTTGAGTAGTATGGGATGTGATGTCATCTCATTTACTTTGACGTTCAGGCTACGAATGATAATGGAGCACACACTTTGGCTGAGTAATAAACAATGCAGTGCAGAGGCTGTAACTGCTTCTAAGTCTAAGGATGCCTATGAACTTCATACAATAAAGAAGTGGGCTATAATAACCTGCTTCTAAATTGATGCGCATGCAGGTGACTACTAATATCAGTCATGCAATATATGCAAGAACCTATACATCCATTCACTAACCTGTCCAACAGCTGGTGGAATCCTTGTACCACCTGCTGCACCTGTCACCAACTTAAAGTCACCATTACTGTCAACAACAACTGTTGGACACATAGCTGACAGCGGCCGTCTGCCTGGATGAATCTGATTGTAACGAAATCTGTTATCCAAGGAAAATGCATCCATGTCATTGTTCAGTATGACTCCAGTTGATGGAGAGAGGAAACCACTACCGAAGTAGTCATTAATGCTGGAAGTCACTGAGACAGCCATTGTAGGTGTGACAACTGATAGGTGAGTGGTTCCCAGATCATCATCTGCTTCTCCCATTTCAAAGTCGTAGTATGATAGGTCGTTAGCTGGTCTAGCTTTAGCACCATTTCCATTCAGTTTAGCAAGTATTTCTCTTATTTTCTCCTCTGCCGCTTGTGGACTCTATAATGAGAGAATAGTAGTGTTGACTGTTGCATGTGTTAATGTGTGCATATATACATGTAAATTCATTTACTTAATTGCAGGAATGCATGTGCTGTTCATGTAGCACTGTAATGTGAAGAATTATTATATGAAGATAGTCCTTACCACATTAGCATTCGTGTTACCAACTTCACTGTCTGGGTCTCCGAGGAGCATGCGATGGGAAGCAGCAAACTTGGCAGCCTCAGTTAGATAGTGATAGACATTGTCCTCTGAACTAACATTATTAACCTTTCCTATTTGAAAAGGGAAAGAAACATTCTGATAAGATCCACAAGCATGTATTTCATCACGCATACAATATAGAGTAAAACATTCGAGGGGCAAAGTTTTTGTGGATTTCGTGGATGAGTTCTCAACTGCAAAAATTGTGCTCATAAAACTTAGCAGAGTTTATGTATTTTAGATCGTGTCTTTGTTCAAAGCAACTGTTCAGGTACCACATTTCTTCTCCATTATTTCAGCACAGTCAGTGCAGATCAGAAGCTGACAGACCCCCGAGGTGACTTCGCTAGAGACATGCTGTTGTCAGTAACCTCTGCAGAAAATATGGAAGCGAAGCACATGCAGATTGAACAGCAGCCTACCATGAAGATGAAGAGGAAATTATACGGTAAGTTCACTGCCAAACAGAAGGCTGAGATAGCTTTACAAAGGTGGCTGTGTATGGATGCATGCTTGATTGAATTTTTCTTGTCTATGCAAGTCAGCATGATGAGCAATACCAGTTGCAGTAGCTAATGGCAAACATCCCATTATCCCTCCTTTCCTTCTGCTTCTGGCAGTCAATTAACTAAATGTTAGCAAAATAAAACAGACTGATCACCACTTCTGTTGTTGCCTTATCAGAGAGTGGTACACAGAGTCGTATACATAGACTTCTCCATCCTTACTCCCAACAGCTGATGCTACAATCCATGCAGTGGTCCCAGCAACTGTGGATTGCTTGAAGTTGATCCTTGATGTACTTACCAATTGCATGAATCATAGATTGCAAAAGAGTTGACTGCAGACCATCCAGCCAAGGGAACTGCTGCTTCGATCATGATCAGCAGACGCTGGGCAAAGTTGATGTGGAGGTCTGATAACTTTGCATCATTGACAATGCTGTCCTTGTCACATGCAGCAACACAACCCCCCTGCAAACAGGATCTTCAATTCTTATCTTCTTTTAATGGCTGGCTCTTCCTGGTTGGCTGCAGCTGGCTTATCCTTCTTGTGTGCTTGACTTGGTGTAAGGCATGCTTCACTGTTAAAATTGTGGTGTGACCATCACACCAGTCAGTGCATACACCAAGGGTGTGATCAGTCACACCATTACTTTAGTGTGACATTCACACTGACACCAGTATCCACACTGTCATGTCATTTTTAATAGATTAAGAGACTTTGAAGTAATTCATAACCAAATTAAAGATGACAAGGGTATATTTGGAATCCTATACAAGGGGAAGTTCTATGCAAGCTATCTAAGTACATACATAGCTACCCAGGACACAGCTTAGCCTGATAGTATGTTGTGTACAGTGGGAGGAACTCCTCAGGCTAAGTATGCTATATACTAGTGCAGTTTAATTGTACCGTTAGGTACTTTGTGTTGCAGGGGATGCCATTTCCCTGGTGAAGTTCACTGGGGCACCAGATGCCCAATGTTTACTAGGGGATGCCGTATTCTCTGGTGAAGTTCACTGGGCATCACATGCCCAATGTTTGTAGGGGGGATGCCATATTCCCCGACGACGTTCACTGGGGCACCAGATGCCCAATGTTTGCAGGGGATGCCATATTCCCCGGTGAAGGTCACTGGGGCACCAGATGCCCAATGTTTGCAGGGGATGCCATATTCCCCGGTGAAGTTCACTGGGGCACCAGATGCCCAATGTTTGCAGGGGATGCCATATTCCCCCGTGACATTCACTGGGACATCAGATGCCCAATGTTTGCAGGGGATGCCATATTCCCCAGTGAAGTTCACTGGGGCACCAGATGCCCAATGTTTGCAGGGGATGGCGTATTCCCTAGTGAAGTTCACTGGGGCACCAGATACCCAATGTTTGCTAGGGGATGCCGTATTCCCCAGTGAATTTAATTGAGGCACCAGATGCCCAATGTTTGCAGGGGATGCCATATTCCCCGGTGACGTTTACTGGGGCACCAGATGCCCAATGTTTGCAGGGGATGCCATATTCCCCGGTGAAGTTCACTGGGGCACCAGATGCCCAATGTTTGCAGGGGATGCCATATTCCCCGGTGACTTCACTGGGGCACCAGATGCCCAATGTTTGTAGGGGATGCCATATTCCCCGGTGAAGTTCACTGGGGCACCAGATGCCCAATGTTTGCAGGGGATGCCATATTCCCCGGTGACTTCACTGGGGCATCAGATGCCCAATGTTTGTAGGGGATGCCATATTCCCCGGTGAAGTTCACTGGGGCACCAGATGCCCAATGTTTGCAGGGGATGCCGTATTCCCCGGTGAACTTAATTGGGGCACCAGATGCCCAATGTTTGCAGGGGATGCCATATTCCACGGTGAAGTTCACTGGGGCACCAGATGCCCAATGTTTCCAATGTTAATTATGCAAATTTCATGCAACCATGACCTATAATGGTTGCATAAAGTATAATAGTATATCACAATTTGAGATCGCAATCATGCACTGCCAGGTGGATCACAAGTTAGTGCATGCAACATGCTCAGTGCTTGCATGACTTGCCATTGTGTACACTTACAATTTTATCACCTGTGAATATATAATATACACTCTATAAAAGCATGGGCTGTTTTGCTGCAATTTGCATGGGTCACTAGCCAGACAGTTTCTAGGGAGGAAGTCTTCAGTTACTTACAAATTCTGGTGCAGTGAGTACTTGTTACTCCTAAACCCCTTTCACATGGACCCAAAAATGCGGGTCAAATCCAGGTCAAATCTGCAATTGACCCAGATGTACATCTTTCACACTTGCGAGTCAATCCTGGATATAATCTGGTTCAAACCCTGCCCCCGACCCTGGGTCGAATCCGGATTAAAGATGACGGAAAGAAGAGCAGACAAAGATGCAACGTGGCGTGATGTCAAAGTTAAAGCTCTGCTGGAGATATGGTCGTTGGAAGTGATACAGGTGCAGCTTTTGGGGGCCTACAGGAACAAAGCGGTGTACCAGAGCATCATGGATGCGCTGGAATTCCGCGGGATTAAGCGCAACGTAGCCCCGGAGTGCCTTTCAACTGCAGCTGCGTTGATAACACGCCTGGAGAGAAGCGCCGCTGCAGTCAACAGTCTCTCCTGGTCCACGAGCTTAAAGGCAAGTGCCACCAGTTGCCGGTGAGCTATCCTGCACCTTCTAGTGCGTCGGACTTGAGCACACCTTATACGGAACCACAAAATGAGGAGCAGAAACAATACCTCTGCACGTATCAATGCCATTTTGCTTACACAAGCAAGAAAGCCGACGAAGGCTACCCGGTGCCAGCATGTTGACACGCCATTTTACTTACATTACCCTTGCCGCTCGCGAGGCCCATGTGAAAACAATCTGGGTTCAACACACTTCCGTTCGGGTGAATCCGGATTCAACCCGAATTACTTGACTGTTCCATGTGAAAGGGGTTTTAGACTACATGAACCATGCAATTCATGTTATGCATTTCTGAACACTGCACTCACTTGTTACAATCCCCAAGAAAATTGCTAGTGCTGATCCTCCATAGGGAGCAGGAGCAGTGTACACTTCATACCCTGAGCTGCTATCATATGAAAAGTTGAAAGGAACTCTCGTTCTCACTTGATAAGCTTCAAGGTCCTGTGCAGAAATAATATCTCTCATCAACCCCCTACAGGAGGCTGGATTCAATGCACAAGCACTGTTGATGTCATGTGTGAGATTGGCTGCTACTGTGCCATTGTAAAACTCATGAAACCCATTGTTAACAATTGCCCTCAAGGTGTTAGCAAGCTCTGGTCTTGGAGGAATAGTGTCTCCCTCCTCTATATACTCTCCATTAGGCTGCAACAATGACCTGCAATGTCAGGATGTGTACAGTATAAATGAAAGGAGGGAACAGTATCACCACAAATTGTGAATGTATAATTCTGATGATCTGAAACATGCACGGCCATGGCATGCAAGGACAATGAATGTTAGTTTATGCCCACTTACTAATAAAGTAGGTATGAAAATGCACTGCAAACTACGTATTGCAACAGTTATAATGCATACTTACTTCAGATTTCTAAACCAAGAGGAGTTTTGATGGCTGTGGAATGTGCCAGTATTATCCGTTAGGCTACACTTAATAGCACTCAGAAAATGATTTGACGGTGTAAATCCTTCCTCTGCATGGCGGATAGCATCTTTAAATAGAGCCATTCTTTTTTCCACATTGTCATTGCTGAACATGTCCAAAGCCACTTTCATTCCTCTCAGTTCTCCAGGTACAGTAATGGATGATGGCCCTGTATTTTGATGTGAAATGAATGATATAATTACACACTCCATTAAACATTAGTATTTATTCTATTGCATAATAGCAGCACATGTTATGCTAGTGCTGTGTCATCAATTCTTCCATGCTCGGATGCCATTCCATTTCCATAACGCTGAATTGTTCTAAAACCTAAAATAATTAAAGCTTTGTAACTTGTAAAGACTCATTCAGTACTGTATCCGCTCTAAAAAAATCGTCATTCTAATTTTTGCCAGGGAGAAAATCTGCTTAAGTGTACTCTGATCATGACGAATTTCCAGTCTCTCTAATATTCGTCATGAACAGGAAATACTGGAAATGTTTATTACTGCGTACATATGAGTTCAGTGTTAAATTAAGGCTTCGTTACTCTTGTTACAACTGCATGGGCTTCGCTGTCGTACGCATGCAAGGTTGTAGTCCCAGCCCACTTCCGGTCGCCATTTTTTGACAAGGGGCGCGGCAGCCCTTTTGCGGAAGTGGGCTGGGTAACGGATAGCAATTAAATTAAGGTTTGTGGTCGGAAAACGTGCTCACTAGGAATTAGCTGGTATTTTATTTTAGTGACACCAACCGATACACCGTACTGCCCCTAGCTGCTCACAGTAGTCGAAGGTGAGTTTACTACCGCGCGTAATTAGTGATCGGCTCAGCCAGGGCATTTGAAGTGCCGTCCCATTCCTCTTTCAAGATTTCGGTGTAGCTAGCTATTTGGGTCGGGTACAATTTCGGACGACCAATACAATAGATAGGGGCCTGTGCAGTCTATCAGAAAGCCACTACTCACACTTTCGTCCTTTGTATCAGCTTGTTTTATAATCTCCTTTGGTTTTCTTTGCGTTTGGTAAGATCGACTCGCCAGTAAATTAGAGCGCTGTTCGGCTTGCGACAGGATGTTTATTATAGCTATAAAATGGTAAGGCAAACGGGGGTAATTCCGTAATTGGGGTAATTCCGCAATCCACTTCGCTGGAGCGAAGGGAAAGGGCGAAGTCCTGCAACACACCGTCGATCAACTGTGACTATAGCACTACCACTCCAGTGCTAACCACAAGTACCAGCCTCCTCTGTGGGCCTGACGAGCACGCGCCGAATCCGTATACAAATTTTTGCAAGCGCGGCTTAATCTTAGGTGATAGACAATGCTCTAAGTTTCAGTCGCATTCCATCAATAGCGAACATCGGTGCTACTGTCGTGCAGCCAATACACGAGACTTACTTGACAGCATGCAATAGCTTCAACACAGCTTCACTTCCCGGAGTTATCTTCGTGTGCTTTGAAAATTCCTGAAATTACGGAATTACCCCCACTCCAATTGGCGACACACTTCTAGGTCGTGCGCTTGAACAAGGAAGAGTTGTAGGCTCGTAATAGGTACAGATACTCCACACAAGTTGTTGCTCTGCTAGTCAAGATTGGACGCCTGTAGCTTCTTACGTCATTATTTTCTATGACATTGAATTCAATAGATTACGGATTTACCCCCGTTTACCTTAAATGTCAGCCGAATGGTGCTCTAACTTACTAGTACCGTCTGGAGAGTCTTACCAAGCACAGAGAAAGCCAACCTAGAGCAGAAATGTCCATACCAAGGGCGAAAGTGTGAGTATAGCATCTATTTTGGGACACGACCAATAATAGGGTAACGCACATTCTCAGCCCTACAAACGTCGGTTTGCACCATTGTTGTATATACTGTTATAATTACAAGGGCACACGAAACAGAGATAGTGTACCATTCTAGAGCTGATTTGTCCCCTCCTACGAAGCGTATAACAACTGAAAATACGAAGTGTGCCGAAAACATATTTCGGAACACTCGGCACGTACTTCGGGTCACCGGCTCGCACATCGCTAGACGTAGGCCTCTCTCCACTCCTACTCGCTAAGTAGTAGGGCGCACGCAAGCTCTGGTCACAGCAAATGTTCAGAGGAAATCTCTATGTCTCTACCGAGCATGGCTGCGCAGAACACCAGGCGGTGGGGGCGATGCCCCCACCTTTCTACTCAACGTACATGGTATATATTGATGTACGTCTGAACACAGAACACTGACTGGTTCATTTGAGTCATATTTTATACTTTTGATTCAGGTGGAGGGGCTTTGTTAACATTGCTCAAGGACTATCTTCATGCACATCACTCACAGCAATCATGGACTCAAACCAGAAACCACTACAGAATACTGGTATGTGTTCTGGTGAGTGTGTTGATTTGTAAGTGTTTTACATTACAATTGCAAGCACTTTTCCCTTCAAATAGCAGTCATAGCGAAAAGTGAAAATGAATTGATTTAAACAGCAAAAACAACCAGCTGGCGCATTAGTCAGGCGTCGCGTGACCCCTCCTCGCGGAAGGGTCAGGTTAAGTCTAATACATTGACTTGGCAGCAGACCAGAGCATGGTCATACGCTGCGACGGAAGCCATCCAGCGCCTTGGTTATTCTATCATGAAGCCAGAGCAACTTCAGATCGTGTCTGGCATCATTTCTGTGAGAGATGTTTTCGCTGTTTTGCCGACCGGCTTCGGCAAGAGCCTGTGCTACGCGTGCCCGCCGACAGCGTTCGTCCTGGTGCTGCCGGTGGAAGGGACATCGATAGTCTTTGCTGTCGCTACTTTGACGGCTATTATGAAAGATCAGGTAGGTGTCGCGAGCCGTCGCACGTACTTGCGGCCACAAACGTAGTCTCGTCCCCAGCCCACTTCCGGCCGCCATTTTGCAATGGCCCGAAAGGTGGTCTGTAGTCTCGTTCCCAGCCCACCACTTCCGCTACCAAAATGGCCACGAAAAAGGTGGTCTGGTATCTTTGGGCCCATTTCTTGGCTTGCCTCGACTTATCTCGAATACTTTTGGCCAATCAGATCGCCGCTTGATCACGTGCTTACGAAACCACGCGTGAGCCTCGTACGTGAAGATATGGAAGATGACTCTCAAACGTTCTTTTATGGATCCTGGATATGCCACAGAACTGGATCCCAATCATGGACTATCCATAATCCAAGAAAGAACGCTTACACTTTGAGACTCCTCCCTATTCAGCTTCACGTACGAGGTTCTGCGCGGTTTTCAGCAGACACGTGACCAAGCAGCGATCTGATTGGCCAGAATTATTTGGGATGGCGAGAACCAAGGAATCGGCCCAAAGATACCAGACCACCTTTTCCGCGGCCATTTTGTTAGCGGAAGTGGTGGGCAGGGAACGAGACTAGGTGGTCTGGCACATTTGCTCGATATTTTGATACCGCCCTTTGGGCGCTTGCCAAAATCTTGGCAAGCGCCTCCATGTCTTGCGATACGCAATTTAGCAGCTTCATTCGCTCACCTACGTGAGTCATATTTAGGTATTCTATCAAATGAGATCAAACTGTACCCAATTTTACCGCTTTCACAATTTTGAACGGTGGCCTGGTACAGTTTCTCAATGTCCGTTACCGCCCCTTGAGGCGATTCTAGCAAGCGCCCCAGTCATTGTGCTTCTTGCATGCATGTGACGCAACATACCGAAAGTTTTTAATTAATCAGAATATCGAGCAAATGTGCCAGACCACCTTTTGGGGGGCTGGGAACGAGACTACCACAAACGAGGCATAAGGTTGCCCAATAATTACATTCCACAGCGCATAATTGCATTCCGCGCGAACAAGTCAATGTATTAGACTTAACCTGACCCTTCCGTGAGGAGGGGTCGCGCAACGCCTGACTACTGGCGCATGTGGGTTATGTCCACTCTGTTTACACAACGTGAACCTTGTGGTGTGAGACTCCTGTGTTGCTATGGCAACGCCTGCGCTGCATGTAATGTGCGCGTGATTGTCGTGTGACTGAAGCATTTCGAGATGGCAGAAATGAGTTTTGCAGTAAATCGACTTCCCGACTTTGAAGCACACCAGCCCTTTGCACGATGAGACCACATATCGCAATTAAGGATGCTTTACAACTTCTCCATGTGACCGCTTTTAGTACGAGGTTCCTATCGTGAGTTATCCAGTGCCAAAGGTTCGGCCGCGAAGGAAGAATTTAGTTTTCGCGATGTAACTCTGCACCAGAGGGGTTTATCGAAAGCGGTCACATGGAAAACTTTGATGATGTGATTGTGCATGGTTCTGTGTAATTTCATTCGCTTTTAGCCTCTTCCACGAAGTCGATCGGCGATTTTCTGCGTTTTCATAGGTACTCTTGTCGGCGGCGAGTCTCCGTCAAGGAAGCCGTCAATGAAATACGTGTTGCGCAGAATCGAAGTACAAGAATGCAGCTTCAATTACATATACAGCTTGCTTTGTGCAGATTCTATCTGCAAGAGAAAGAGCAAAGAATACGAAGGTCAAAAAGGTCGAAAGTCGGCCCGCATTGTTTACATAGGACATAACCCACATGCGGGGTGTTGTTTTCATGCTGCATGGGCATCACAATGATTTTTACTATAACTGATTTTGCCCCTCATGCGCTCTCACACATACTCTAGATCTAACATACTGTATGCCCACAAAGCTACATACACGCCAACACCGGCACACCCACCCCCATACTCACACTAATGGCATTGTCCAGTCTGGTCTGTAAGCTAGATTGTACATACTACTCAGTACTGTGTGAAGCTGTACATGTGACAATTCAATAATACTCTCTGTATGCATACTGAAAGACTTCCCTCACAATAGCTGTGTGGAAACATGATGGCCTATATAGGAAGAGTCACCAAAACATAATCATGTTGTTTTAGGAAGTGCTAATGTAATGTGGACATGGTTCAGTGCTCAACTTCCCTTTCCTATTCCATACAGCAATTGTGCATGTAGAAGGCTTTTCAGCGACTCAAAAATAGACTGTGAATGCACAGTAATTAAATTTTCCAGAGCTAACTTAGATCCCACAGATCGAGCTATGCTATGGTTGAGCCTGATGAGGTCAGAGGGGTAGCCATTACCCATATGCAGTGCGTACTCAATAGTGACCTCCAATATAACGTCTCCCTTGGCAACGGATTTTTCTTTCTGCTCCATCTCAATCTCGCTCACAGTGTGACCCACTATTTCGCTCGCCCGCCATTTCTGTGTGCAATCATGCGTAGTATATAATATCTATGGTGCAATGTAAGGGAACTTATATTTCAGTATAGTCAGGCAGAGGGGTCACGCAACGCCTGACTAATTTCAGTAGTGGTCCAAATATTTCAAAATATTTGGACTGGGGGGACATATATTATGGGGGTCAAATTTTCACGACAGGCACGTGACATGCATGTGATCTGACAGGTGCCTGAGGCTGAAATCGTTTCAAAATGTGTTATCTGGCAGCTAGATACATGCTCAAGTATGGCGACACCCTTACCTTGCAGTTCGGATCAAAATTGTTTTAGTATAACCGCCGAATAGCACGACGAATCACAGCATCGTCGGACATTATCTGGAATGTCACGGGGATATCACATATTATCACGTGTACGGAGGGCTTTCGGCTAGTGCAGTCAGGTAATCGCCATGTGGTAATCGTTGAGACGCTTTCTTGTCGAGGTCAACATTGAAAAGGTTAGCCAAGTAAATTTTCTGCCCTTTCCATGTGGCATAATGCTACCTAGTCTCGGGCGCCCACCCCTAATAGGCTATTTCCCTTTCCTGGTTCCTGGGTCGCCATGGAATTGCGGAATGTGTGACGTCATCAAAGCCACTTTAGAGTTTTGGATTATACGGCGAGCGGGACCCGAAGCAGCCACGGTGAACGCTCCGAACTACTCAGCGTTGTAGGGAAGAAGCGTTCGGTGATATTGCTGTCGATTTCGCCAGTACACAAAGTTGTCAGTTGTCGTGCGCGACCGTTGGAGGAGTCAACCTGGACGGTACACGTAAGTGAGAGAGCTGCTCGTCTGCCAAAGTGTCACAATATACTGGGACGCGTCCTCAACGAGCGAATAGTCGGAGTTGTAGCTCGTTGCAGCCGAGTTCCACTACACTGTAACTCTCTAGCCGACGCGCAGCTCTGTCACTGGGCTAAAGTACCTATTCCGTCTCGTCGCTCTTTATGGACTCACTCCAGCATGCCGAACAGCATGCTCCCTTGTCCAAGATCAAAGGAGTTTATTAACCGCAAACACCTTTCCTGCAATCTGATTGGTCTACTCAAACTCCAGTAGAGATCCCAAGAACATGTCAAGTCTGACCAGACCCTATTCTAAGGGCGATTGCGCAATAATAGGGGCTGGCGCGCGAGACTAAATGCTACCCATGGCTCCTAGCTGGAGTTAAGTGAAGCGATTTGTTTGGCACGAACTATTAGTTGAAGTTTTCTTATGATAACTCCAGAGCGAAATGGTTTAACAAATTATGACACATGGAAAAGTTAGATAGTGCTAATGCGCATCAGATGAGACCATTCTCTGCTGGCTGCGACTTTCCTCTGATTAACACACGGGCATTTACTGCTTTTACGATCACTTCGTGTTCGCCCATATATCGCGATGTCGGAAGGGTTTGTTAACATGAATCATCCATGATTTGATAGAGGGGTTCTTTGTCTTTCGTTTGGTGCCAGTCTCGCTCTAATCGAGCTGAGCAGGTATGAGAACCAAGCCAAAATACGAAGGTCAAATCGGCTGCACGCAGCAGCGGCATTGTTTACATAGCCATAACTCACATGCGAAGTATATAAACCTTAGGAATCCCCCAACGGTCCATGCATTTGCATGCAGAAAACCAAAGAACACTGCTTTGAGCTGCCAAGTATAATGTTGGATTTAATGGCATAAAGTGGTGAAGACCACGCAAGCAATATGGGAGAACACACATTCAATGTGTGCATTGATGAACAGCATATATGTACATTAAAACAGTTAGGTAATGAAACTCATATAAGGGCAATCACAGCAGTAGAAGGGAAGTAGAGGCTTGTGCCATTTTAAGGATACTGGCTCCAAAAGTCAGGAAATTAATTTAAGGAAAGGTGTCCAAGGGGTCTATGTGCTCCAGGAAGTATGACATTAGCTTAAGGGAATGAACAACTCATTGGATTCTTCCCATGCACGCACAATTTATTATTGCATTTTTGCTATCTTGCTGCATCTGCCCTGTAGCTACTGCTCTCCTTCAGCAGGCTCCATCTATGGAGCTCATCACTCAAGAGGTGGTACCCCGAATAGCCAAAGAGTGGCATAGAGTGGGAATGTACTGTGAGATCACTCTTGAGAATCTGGAGGTTATCAAGACAGATGCAGTGAACCCCATTGACTGTTGCTCCCAAATGTTTGAGATGTGGCTTCGGAAGGCACCTGGGACTGGGGACAAACTTAGGACATGGGACACACTGCTGTATGCTGTGCAGATGGGACATGGACAACAGGCAAGTGAAGACATTCAGCTGGTATTGGAGCAGGCTACAGCTACAAAAGACAAGGTGGGCAGAAGTGAGCACTGTGGTGTGGTATGCATTGTGCATCATTACTAAGTATGACAAGCCCATTGGCTGGGTCCCCCACACCTTGGCCCCACCCCACCCCAGCACTGGATGAGTTCCACCTGCCACTAGAAACAGTACATTATAGTCCACAAATTTGTCATTCCGTGTATAGTTTACGGTATACCTGTAGTAATATATAATTATGTAGCTCATTTGAACACTGCTCAGCAACACTCATAGTGTTGCATTGTGTTCCACTTTAGCTAGACATGTAAGAACCCTCCCATTTTCCAACCAGTGAAATCAATCACACATGCAGCAATCTATTATGTAGATGTTATACACAGCCCTTGCCAGGGGTATGGTGCAGCTAATTATATACCAGTGTTCACAGGCTCCGATATTCATCTCATGTATTGTCTGTTCTTATTAAAGGCAATATCATGCATGTGTTCTGTCTCGCTATCCATGCAATGTGCTTATTGTCTGTATTTGCAGCTTGCTACTCCTGCTGATAAGTGGCCACAAGAAGCTTTCCTTCTACAGAAGCGAGCATATGATGCATATCGAGCTCAAGAATTAACACAGGAAGAAGGCTCAAAAGCAAATTATGTTAAATTGGCAGTACTTGAAAGTGAACCTTCCTTTAGGCCAGATAAAGCTAAAATGAATGCATTCCACGGATTCAAAAACTGTGGCAATAGGGCTGCAAGTGAGAATGCCGCAGAAGTGACATATACTGATCTCCTCAAGAAAGCTGATAGGCGTATCCGAGTAGTGTATGGTCAAGCTGGGTCTGGAAAAACCACCATGCTGAGACAGATGTGCAAGGCACTGAGTAATAAAGCAAGTGACTGCGATTTCCAACTTGTGTTAAAATTTGAGCTCCGAGACAAGTCTATATCTGGAGCAAAAGACCTCCAGGGGCTTCTAATGTATTACTTACAGGATGAACGCCCTGAGGTTGCCTCCTTTTTGGAAAATTGGATGAAGGATGAAAAGGGGAAGGGCATCCTCCTGGTTTTTGATGGGGCTGACGAAGTAAAGGACTTGCTCAAGGCACCCTCTGGTATGGCAACCTCTGGATGTGTTATTCAGAGAATTTTGGAAGGTCTCATTCTCCCTGATGCCCAGATCATTGTTTCCTCGCGTCCTGGTGCTTGTCCCTTACTTCAGAGGTACAATTCCATTTTCTACGAGGTTTTAGGATTCAACCGTGCTGCCATTGATTCATATGTTGAGGATTTCTTCAATGCTGACCGTGATGCTGCTCAAAGGATGCTGTTAGAGCTGAAGAATCGTCCCGATCTCCTTGGAGCGGCATACATCCCAATGAACCTTTTCATCTTATGCTCTATCTTTGAACAGAGAGATTCCTCCTTCCCAGCCACACTGACAGCCTGCTACCAAGATTTTAATTGCAACATACTAGCTCGAGAATATCGCCGACTAGAGAGCAGAGAGCTTGACCTTGACCGCAACTTAAAATCAATGCCATCCGACATTCAATCACTTTTGTGTGCCTTGGGTGTGCTAGCCTTTGAAGGTCTTACGCAGAATCCACCACAAGATATATTCGAGCAATCTGCAATCTGTTCCTCCTTCTCCATTGCTCCTGGTACTGTTATCAGTGCATCATTATTCAAAGGACTGCTGAACCACTATGCAGGGCGTAAAGGAGCATATGGAATTTCATCTTCCTATACTTTCTCCCATGCCATGCAGAAATTCTTTGCAGCCCTCCATTTAAGCCAGATGACAGAAGTGGAACAGGCAGAATTTTGGAAGGAGAATCTGTTTAATGAAACGTTTGCCGTTGTTCTTCATATCTATGCAGGCCTCACACGCCTTGAAAATCGCCAGGTGGCTGATCAGATCTGTTGTGCAATCACTGGAGCAACTGAGGGTGGTAGCACTCCGTACCTGCGAGACACATGTACCGATGCTAACCCTCAGCTACTGCATGCATGCTACTCTTTGCATGAGTCTCAGAATAAGGCCTTAATCAAGAGGGCCATGAAAAACCTTCCAAAATCCTTAACATTTGCTGTAAAACGGCTAACCCCCTTTGATACAATGGTAATCTCACGCTGCCTCTGTCATTGTAATCACTTGGAGAAACTTGATCCTGGCCCTCTTTCGTCAACTGATTGTCTGGCAGATATAAAGGCTGTGTTTGAAAAAAATGAAGCTTGTCAGCTTGGAGGTGGACTATATCTCGACTGTGATTATTTTGAATTTAAAGGTGAGTCTGCATGTGCAAAAATTAGTAGAAGATAAAGTATGACATACTTGGCTACATTAACCTATATTCATTGATCAGCATATTAATTGCTCTGCTTTGATCCATCTACCAACTAATAGATGCCCAGACGCTCTCTCAACTAGCAGCAGTGTCGACGTCATTGAAGTCATTGATTTTGCGGGTGCAATACACTGAATGTGCAGCACTATCCATCTTCTGTAGCATTGGTGGTGTGACAGACCTTGGTATCATTGTCCGCAGCGGCATAAAGGTAAATAAGTGCTGCTGAATTACATGCTCCTGAATGTTGTATGACTGAAGGGCTGGCATCTTTGGTATCTTTCATTGACAGTTGCAATTGCTACTGAAGGAAAGGTAAAACATAGCTTCCTATCCAGCAAAGTTTCAGCTTCAACAACAGGGTTGAAACTTTGCTAACATTTTGGTCAGGGAAAGAGTCCTTGTCTTTCACCCTGAAGAATACCAGAACATCTGGTTGAAACGTCAGCAAGGTTCAACATTGAACTTGAAATGTGGGAAATGTTGAGCAATTTCATGTAGTACAGTGGAACCCCTATAATGCGGCACCCTTTGGAACAAGGGAAGTGTCCTGACTATACAGGTGTCCGCATTTCAGAGGTACAACTTATATGCCCATATGTTAAAATAATCATGTGGTATGCATGAAAAAGTATCAAAATAAGACGAATTTGTAAACCTTAAGTTAGAGGTGATTTGCTTTAGTGCTAGACTCACACACCATTTCTGAAGGCGATTCTAAAGGGTAGCTGTTGGCGCTTAACTTCCCATGTTAAAGGCAATTAATTTCAAAACCCTTAGCATAGATGATTTGCAGCACTCAACAACTTATGTATTGTTCCTGTCACTTGCCAGAGGTAGCGGTGTAAATCAGGGAGCGGCCATTTTCTGGCAGCCGATTGAAATGTCTGGATTATTGGGTGATGTTTATGCAAAGTTGCATAGGGCGGTGCACAGGGTGCTGTACACAATATGGATTAACGGGGTGTCCGCATTTCAAAGGGAAGTTTATACAGGTAGAAGAGGGCCAATTGTTGGGACATTAGAAAGTTTCCACATAATCAAGGTGTCCACTTTTCATGGGTGTTCACAAGGTGGGGTTCCACTGTAGAAGACAATGAAAACAGAATTTTCGACCTTGGGGGCTTTTGTCAGCTATTGGACTGATAACATATATATTATTGCAATTTGCTCACCCTGTTTGCTTCATATAATATTCATTCAGGATGACAGAGGATGGCATGAGGTGGCAGCAAGTCTTGCAGAGAACTGTGATGTGCAGGAGCTGGGACTGGATGGCTGTGACGCCTTTTTGACCAACATGGCAAGCGTACTCACTGGCAACCTCTCCATACCAAAAAATCTCACACTCTGGAGTGAGTCTGTAATTGTGGTACTTCACCCTCATATATACACATTCATTGTGTTAAATTCCAAATGATAAGCAGACTGTCCATTTGGAAGAGCGTATATGCTAGCTGTACATAGTAGTCTTGGATTTGGCTCCTATTCTTGGCAAACTTATCGTATCGTGCAGTCACCATTGTGCAATAAATTTCTATTATGCTCACAGAAAATATGGGCTGGGCATGAGACAGTGCATATAATTATGTGTACATGTATGGAGTGTTACTCTGCATTCTCCTCCATGGCATGAGCATGCATATGCATGCACAACTAGCTAGGTAAATGCTTTTGATTGTTAGTTGGAGTCATATTAATCTCTGTAAAGCCTTAGAATTGGTAAGGGTTTAGAAATAGAGCAATCCGTTCATGTTATGCTGCACATTTGTGTATGTGTGCAAAATCTGTACTCTGGGCAATGATGTACACATCATACACTTTGTAAATGCATGGACATACATGCTAGTTTGCTACAGAATGCATGTTTATAACAGTACTGTATGTATATTCGCATGCAGTCTGAGATGCACCCTCTTATCATTCACCCTATAGGGCAAGGGCCTATGCCTGATGCCGTTGCGTGTGCACTTGGCACATCTGTGGCTGCCATGAATCAACTGCAAGTCCTTCGGATGTATGACCTTCCACTGCCAATTCTAAAGGCGCTGGCAGAGCGAAAGGACCCACTGGAGAAACTGTACATATTTCAACCTGGTGTGAACTGGGTAAGTGTAGCAACTCATTTTGTCATATTTCACTAATTAATCTCATTCACATTATAATCTTGTATAGATCTCGTTGCCATGGTAACAGGCATCTAATTGCTGAAATTAAATCACATAGATGCACAGCAAGCATTCTGTGGACAAACATGTAGCCAATAGGATGAGCACTTGCATCTCGCCAGACCGGCACCAGTGCATCTAAATCTCAGAGATGCACTGTGTGCAGTACATCTAAATGCAGAAAATGCACAGTTCAGGTACTCTGCGGGACAGCTATAAACATCACAGTAGCTAATGCCACAACATACGATGTACAGGTTGCCCGGCTCACTTGTTTTATTGAGAAAACAGGGTTGATTGATTGATTGATTGATCAATCAAATCAATCAATCAATCACCACAGCTTATCTCCTATGCAGGAGGTCGCCGCTATCTTTACAGTATTTAAAAGTTTATGACATTGTCATAGTTCAGTGTAACATCTACGTATGCATAGTCTATAGTCAATATGTAGTATTCAAATCTGTAGCTAGAAACTGTCAATCCATTTCTTTCTAGGTCTTCCTCTTGGCCTTTTCCCTGCAATTTCCTCAGTGTACACCTTCTTCACTAATCTGTTGTCTTCCATCTGCTCCAGCTTCTCCTTCCATGCTCTTTGTTTCCTTTTTACTTTCTCCATCACCTCCTCTTGTCCAACTGCCTCTCTCACATCTGCATTTCTTACTCGGTCCATCCTTGTCACTCCTTCGACTCTTCTCAGGTAAGCCATCTCTGTTGCCCCTAGTCTGCTCTCATGTCTCTTCATCACTGTCCATGTCTCACTGCCATACAGCATGGTTGGTAGCACTATCGCATTGTACACCCTCATCTTCGTAGCTTTCTTCAACTCCTTCCTCTCCAACACCTCCTTCCGCATTGCTCCTATCACTCTGGCTGCTGCTCCCACTCTCTGTTCAATTTCCTCTTCACATGTCCCATCTGCACTCAGGATAGCTCCTAGGTATTTCATATTCTGCACTTGTTCTATCTCTTCCCCATCCACACACACTTTGCATTCTTCTCCTTTCCTACTAACCATCATCACTTTAGTCTTGCCCCAATGTATCTTCATTCCCCAGTTACTCATTGCCTTCTTCAACTCCCTCAAATTTGCCTCCATGTCCTCCTTCCTCTCTGTTAGTAGCATCACGTCATCTGCAAATAGCACTACACCCACTTCAGTAGTTGACATCTTCACACCTCCAACAAAACTCTCCATTCCTTCCCTCACTATCTTATCCATGAAGACATTAAACAGCCATGGTGACATGACACAGCCCTGCCTCACTCCTTGTGTTATTGGGAACCAGCTTGACAATTCATCCTTTACTCTGACACACCCTTCACTCTTCTTGTACAATGATCTAATGGCCCTCAGCAGTCTTCCCTTCACACCATATTCCTCTAGCACTTTCCATAACTTATCTCTACCCACCCTGTCATACGCCTTTTCCAAATCCACACATGCCACCACCATCTTCTTGTTCTTCTCTATCATCTTCTCACTCAATTGTCTTATGGTAAAGAGCTGATCCGTGCAACTTCTGCCCTTTCTAAAGCCCCCCTGAGCCTCAAGTACCTTGCTCTCTGTCACGCTTCTTATCCTTTCATCCAGTATCCTCGCATAGGCCTTGCTTGGGATACTCAGCAGGCTTATGCCACGGTAGTTCTCACACTTTACTTTGCTTCCTTTCTTGTGTACTGGCACGATTACAGCTCGTCGCCAGTCTTCTGGTACTTGTCCATTCTCCCATGCAAGGCTCATTATCCTATGTAATCACTTCACCACTACAGTCCTTCCAGCTTTCAACATCTCTGCACTAATTCCACATATACCTGGTGACTTTCCGTTTTTCAGCTTCGATATGGCCACTTCTACTTCCTCAACTGCAATTGGTGCCCTCTCTTCTTCATCAAGTTGCACCTCCCTATCTACTTGGTTACCATTCTGGCCTTGGGCATCTTCTTGCAGTAAGTCACTAAAATAAGCCTTCCATCGGTTATGAACTCCCGCATCATCTACTATCAACTGACCACTCTCATCACATATTTTCCCAGCTACATCTGCTTTATTTTCATTACACATGCGGACCCTACTCCAAAACCTTTTCTGATTCTTTTGAAAGTCATCCTCTAGTGATCTGCCAAGCTCAATCCACTCCTCATTTCTTGCTTGTCTCACCACTCTTTTAGCTTCCTTTTTCGCCTCTTGATACCTCTCCTTTGCCTCCGATGTCTGTTGCTGCAGCCACTTCAAGTAAGCCACCTTCTTATTCTTTATAGCCTGCTTCACCTCCTCATTCCACCATCTAGTTCTTTTCTGAGCATTTCTGTACTGTTTTGTTCCACACACCTCAGCTGCAGTTTCCATTACATTCTTCTTAAATCTCCCCAGACTTCCTCTACATTGCTGCCCTCCCAGTATCTTGCCCTATCCAGTCTCCTTTCTAACTTCATCCTGAATCTCCATTGGGCTTCCTTCTCTTTGAGCTTCCATCTGTTTAAGTGCAGCCTTCTGTGATCACTTCGCCTTACCTCCTGCCTTATGTGAGGCCTTCTTGTCAACTTCAGCAGCACTAAATAATGATCACTACCGATTTCTGCCCCTCTCACAACCTTGGTATCCTTAACCCTTCTCCTATCTTCTCTTCTTACTAGGAAGTAATCCAGAATTGATTTTAGCCTTCTACCTCTGCATTCCCATGTAAATTGATGTATTTCTTTGTGTTGGTACCATGTGTTAGAGATAATCAACCCATTTGTAGCACAGAACTCAAGTAACCTCTTTCCATTATCATTACATGTCTCTTCACCACACCCTCCAATCACCTCTCTCCATTCTCCTCTTTTATTCCCCACTCTAGCATTGAAATCTCCCAGTATTATTATTTTATCTTTTCTTTGTAGGCCCGACACTGTCTCCTGCAGGGTATCAAAAAACTCTTCCTTATCTTCAACAGAACAGTTTTCTGTTGGGGCATACACTTGGACAAAGCACACCCATTCCTCCCTTATCTTCAGCCTCACTAGCACCAATCTCTCATTAATACACTTCCACTCCTTAATGCACATCGCCAATTCTTCCACCATGTAAATAGCTACACCAGCCTTAGCTCTTCCCTGCTGCACACCAGAGTACACACAAGTCATACCATCTACTGTTTTCATTCCATTTCCTCTCATCTTCCCTTCACTTACTCCTAACACATCCAATCTGTACTTCTTCATTTCTTCAATCAGCTCAATCTCTTTCCCTGTCAAAGATCTCACATTCCAGGTTCCAAATCTGTAACAGTCATTGTTATTCCCTAACTTAGGATCACCCTGCTTGTTCTTTTTTGGCCCCATAACGCTGGCAGGCTGTCAATGCAGACAATTTTTACCTAGCACAGCTGGGATCCTCCATTTTGTTTTTGACAGCAGATGATTGATTGATTGATTGTCTTATTTCACCTGGGGAAGCCATTAGCTCACAAGAGCTATTATAAACGGCACCCAGAACACACAAGTGATACAGCAAGTAGATGAAAATGTGGTACAGATGAGTATGAGGTCTAAGGCGTAATAAAGTATAATTATAATATATGTTATAATATATATTGTTTTGTTACAGTTGATTATAATGGACTATGCTTAACAAGGTGTTACATGTCTTCAATTATAATACTAATACAACCATTAGTAAGATGATTGTGGTAAAACTAAAATAATGTGAAACAATGTATGGATCATTGTATGTCAGTAATTAGCTATACTGTGTGCGTAGACAGATAGTTCTTAGCAGCTACTTTAAAATTAGAGCTGGACATGAGTGATCTGATTGAATCTGGTAAGGCATTCCATAGAGTGATAGCAGTAGCAACTGTAGATTTATGCACGTAGTTGGTTTTACCAGCTGGTACATAGAGTCGGGTGTGGCTACCTCTAGTATGATGGCTGTGAACAGAGTTAGTACGTGTGAACAGGTCTCCTAGGTAGGATGGTAAAAGTCCGTTAACTGCCTTATGGGTCATTGTTAGAATGTGCAATTTGCGTCTGTTGGACAATGATTCCCATCCCAGCTCTGACTTCATTGCAGTGGCAGAGTCCGATCGTTTCCTGTGGAGAATAATTCTTGCAGCATAGTTCTGTAATCTTTCAAGTTTGGTGCAGCATTCGACAGTGCAACCATTCCATATTACATCAGCATAGTCAAAACAAGGGAGAATGTACGATGAATAAAACTGGATCAGCACACATTTAGGTAAAAACCAGGAGAGATGTCTGAGTAAATTAATCTTCTTAGAAACTTTAAGCACAATACTACTAACATGGTCGTCCCAGGTAAGGTTCTCGTTGATCCACAGTCCCAAAAATTTAAATCTCTGGACTTGTTCAATGTCTTGACTATTGTAATTTAGCTGTAATGGTGGTAAATTCTTCCTCCTGGAGGAGTGTAGTAACATACACTTAGATTTAGCAATGTTCAATCTGAGCTGATTGGAAGTCATCCATTTGTCGACCTCTTTGATGGCAGATGTGAGCAACTTCGTAAGTTCTGAAACTGATTTACTATAGGCATAAATAGTTGTGTCATCGGCATAAAGAATTGTGTCAGCTGCACAGGTAATAGCAGAGGCCAAATCATTAACGTACATGGAAAAAAGTGTAGGCCCAAGGATAGATCCCTGAGAAACTCCAAGTGATGTATTGGAGATGTCAGATGTGGAGTCCCCAATAGCAGTACTCTGGGTACGACCAGAGAGATATGATCGAAACCAGGCAATGGCAGATTGGTCAAGGCCAAAGTTGGGTAACTTCCCTAGAAGGGTTGAGTGATTGACTGAGTCAAATGCCTTAGCTACGTCAAGAAACAGGACACCAACACACATGCCATTATCTAAGGCTCGAGACCATACATCGGTGGCATGAAGGAGGGTGGTGGTTGTAGAGTGCAACCTCCTGAAACCGGATTGATGGCGGTAGAGTAGCTGATTTGACTCAAGATGAGAGGTAAGCTGATTGCTAACCACCCTTTCGAGGAGTTTGCTTGGAACAGGAAGAAGTGAGATAGGCCGGTAGTTCCTTAGCTCTAACTTGTTGCCCCCTTTATGGAGTGGTATAACAGTAGCATGCTTCCATTGGTTAGGGAATGACCCGGTCCTAAGTGAAGAGTTCACAATGTGGCATAGAGGAGTGGAGGTAACAGGTTTACTACATTTCAGAATACCAGGTGGTATGGTGTCTGGACCTGTGCTCTTATTAGGGTTTAGATCACTCATTATTTCACTAATATCATCGACCGTAACTGGAGACAAAGTGAATGGTATACCCGGCCTGCTTGTGAGATTGTCAACTAATGATTCTTGAGCAGTTTTGGGGTTTGGAGTTTGGTTTTGGGTAAAGCCACAATCTGGCTATGAACCAGAGCCGAGAAAGGAACTGGTTAGCTATGAGCTGGGAACAGGCTTTGGCTAAAGACACCTCTCTAGGAAACGCTGTGGCTGATGTGACTGACAGTGACTCGCGCTTAGCTGACGCAATGCATCCACTGCCGACCAGTAGGAAGTGTCCGCTGTGAGATGAACAACCCAACTTGAAACCATAATCACACAACGTTTTCTCAGCCACTGTCAGGGGTAGCTAACTACTTCTGGAAGACATGTGATGACGCAGGGACGAGTAGGTAAACTGACTCGCTGCCGGCTCCTCACCCAATCATTTGGGATCTATAACACTTAAATGCTGACCGATCGGTGTCTCTGAAGATTTAGATTTAGAGATTTAGAGATTTAGACCACTCAGCACTCGGGCGCTTCCTGCCCTCGTGCCTCGTGCTCTAAATCTCAGAGACACCTCTTGGTCAGCATTTAACTATTACTTAGCTTCATAAAGATTCACTTAATAAGTGTGTTTGGCATGGAACATCACTGTGCTGCGGTAATTGATCCTATGTATGTATGTATGAAGGGCACAAACTTAAGTTAATGCAACGTTTGAAAATATTTAAATAGTTTCTAAACCATTTTAGCAATGTGACAATGATGGAAGATACTCTTCGCATCTTATGGTGAAGTCATAACATTGCGACAAATCTACTAATACAGTATACAGTACTATAATATCCGACGTCACACTGGATGTTTATTGAGAAATGTGCTCGTACAGCACTACACAGAACTAACTTACTAGCTAACATTTGGTTCTGTGAAGGAAGTCATAAAGAAACTAGGAATTAATGCTGAGTGAACTCCACAAGAATGCTATTTATAGTAGTGTTGAGTTACTGTTGCTTGTTTCTATGCTTTTTCTGCTGGCCATTCCTAAAATTAATCTCTTAAAGTTGTAATGGAAATTATTATTGTACTACAATATTATAGCAACTGTATACTGTCATATTGTATGTGTTGTGTAATATTATTATTATTATATCAAAGTGTCACGTGTTTCTGTGTACTCAGAATAACTTGAATGAAGATCAGTGGAAGGAAGCCGAAATTGCTGCTACCAATGCAAAGGTGAAGTGGGTGTGGCTGGAGATCAGTGACAAGTCAAGATGGAGATCCGAAACCAACAAACTCCTTGATGAAAAATTTAAGGAAAACAAAGTTGTTCAAAGTGTTGAACCTTCTCATCTTCAAAATCGTAAAATGAAGAATCAGTAACATGGAATCACACACTAAGCGCATTATGACTATAAGTTCTATAAACACTTCTTGAGTAGTGCAACAGCTGTGTCATGAGTATAGCATAAGATTACCTGTGTGTGTGTATGCATAACGGTGGGTGTGCATATTTATGGTGGTTGGGTGTATGCATAAGTTGCGTATGGCTCAGATGCTGTGGCATTTTTAGATAACGACCTTGATCATCTGGTAAGTCAGGCATTTCTGATTACAGAGACTAGTTGAAGTCATGGTGAAGAAGGGTTGGAGGCTTCTGGTGTTGAGGGAGCCTCTGCAGCCAACTTGAATGATGGATAATGTGGCAGGTACCCCATTACCGAGGGGCTTCATCAAGCAGGTGCAGGTACTTGCTCTCCTTTTGCGTTGCACTCTCAACACACACGTGTGTGGGGGTGCTGAGAGTGCAATTTAGGCATGCACACACACACACACACACACATTCACACTACTCACGTACAAATACAAAATTAATACAAACATTATAGAGCAATTACCATGGTAACCATGTGTAAATAAAGTGTTTGTACCATTGATTCTCATCAGAACACATCCAGCATATATACCCCAGAGTCATGCTTTGAAGTGTCAAAAACACACAGCCAGTAGTCTTATCGGTGAGTGAATGGTTTCCCAGAATATGTTACAGGTGCTGACCAGAGCAAATCAGTGACTCACACTACCTGAGCAGGCTGAAGTGCATAGTCTCTTACAAACTGTTCACACAAATGGTATGTTGTGTACTGCATCGTTGGAGTGAACATCACACTGCAAATGGGTGTGCTCATAGTGGGAAAGAATGTACGTACTCTAATTGGTGTGATCATCATTCCAGTGTAAGTATTTCATTACTGTAATCCTACTGGTTACACGCAGTAATAACAACAACATTAACTATACACACATATGATATGTAGTATAATAACCAGAACAATACAACTATGGCCACATGCCAGAGTAGCAATACACCTTACAACTGTTCCAAAGTAAGTAGGCTGCACCAGCTGTCATCCATTACACATTACCTCATGCACACCACAGCTAGTCCAACACCAAAGAAGAAATCTGGCGATAATAGCTGCTGGCCGCATGGCTCACCTTCACTGCTACTTTATTTTCCATGCCACAACCACAGCATGCACTTGCATACGCACACACACACACACACACACACACACACACACACACACACACACACACACACACACACACACACACACACACACACACACACATACACACATACACACACACACACAATTGAATTCTTGCACTACATAAAGGTACTACTGTAGCTTTTGCTGAATGCAGAACTTTGCTCCAGGTGCAACAGGTTAGGGGTTGCGTGCATTTGGGATCACACTGGGAAAATTTACAAACAAATTCATTTTAATGTGTTTCAAGAAAGTTTAAAGTAATGTTGCATCGTACACAGCTGCATGAGGACCAAGGGATCAGCCACTAAACACGCATGCACAAATATGCACAAAACTAATGAGTTACTACAAATTTATAGTTACTGACATAACAAACTCCGCACTAATGCACGCCCATGCACGAACACACAGCTGGTCAGTTCTGAGTACATGTTTCCTACTGTTCAGCTACAGTCTCCATCATACAACATTGTCAATGACAGCATTAATGTCGCTGCTCTACTTGTTAACAGAAGTCCCAAAATACAGGATGCGACTGAAATGTAGGCAAATAGTTCATCTATTCCACCAGCTATGCACACACACGCGCACGCACATGCACACACACACTAAAATCACACCATAAAACCATATGCTGGGCAGCACAAAAGTAAGTGTGTTGATAATTCAGCGGGGTAAAAGTAATATATAGAAGACTGGAGTCGTGATCAGTGCATGAATGACGAGTGTCACTGTTTTACTCAAAGGGCACATCTTGTGCTTCCTTTGATATATCCCTCACAAGGTCTACACTGCCACTGAGTTTGGCTTCTTCTTGGGCTCTCTTTATTCGGCCATTGTCTCTGTAAAACTTTGCAGCGATAGTTGCACAGCGGTGATATTCAGCAATGTTCTCTCTCTCATAATACATTTTGCGGACACTGTAGAATCCAGCTTTGTCATATTTGGTTATTTTAGGATGTGATTCATACTGGTGTAGTCCCTCTAGCACATCATCAATCTTCCGCTCAAGTCTCAGAGTCTCTGTACTACAGGAGGTAGCAGCATAGAACTTCCTCACACGCAGAAAGAGCTGTAGGGCATTGACTCTCATTCCAAACGTATCTATTCTTGCCCATTCATCCGTCAGGTTTCTGATCTGTCTCAGTGCTTTATCTGCATACTTCTCAACTGTCCCAATTACTGGAAAAGACAATGTGTTACATTCTAAATTGGCATCATAGATCCAGCCTCCAATCGTCACCGTGTAACAGGGTGCAAGGAAGAAGTTGGTAGGGTCTCCATTCTCCATGTCATCATAGAATGCCTTTACTATTTTGAATGCTTTCTGTAAATCCTGTGGTCTGTATGCCCATGCAAGAGCATAATCCTTCATAGCTTGTGCCATTATATATTCTGGACTATGTGGCATAAATTGCTCTCGCAGCTGGTCCCATTGATCCTCCATATAGGAAGCAGTTTCTGGAGTGCTAATGACACCAAAAGCCAAACCAGCCACCTTTAGCAGAGGATGCTGGTTTTCTGCCTTAAGCCGAGCCCATGCTATATGAGACTTCTGCACACTGTTTCCTAGCAATTGACGAAACTTGCAATAGGTTGCAATGAGCTGTCTTGTGCATGACATTTGGCTCAAAATTTTATGCATCTGAAAAGATGGAATCACTTCGATTCTAAAGCTCAAATCAGGGAGCGCTAGTTCTTGGCCTCCGACACCATCCGGCGCGCTCTCTTGTCGCACCACACCATTATACAATTGTACGTCTTCTGAGTCCTGTGGGTCGCATTCGGCAGGCTGCGCTTGGCTTTCCAGAAAGTACCCAATCTGAGGGGCGCTCGTTTCTTCGTCACTAATGGAGGTATCCTCGCACGCGCCAGCTGAGCTACAAGATGAAGTCATCCGCCCCAAGCTCCCCGCAACAAACTCGTCTTTTCGTTTCGTACACCCTTGTTCAGGAAAACCTGCAAAACGCATTACAAAGACTTCAGTACATGTTGGTGGCAACTTGAGTTGCTAAACTGTTAGGTAACTAGAAGTTTCGTAAGCTAGTTAGCTAACTACAGATTGTCTGGGAGAGCCACTTCGCCAATCAAAATGTCTCATCAATATTGAAGACCACTATAGCTCATCAGGAGTAGCTAGGTATAGCTGTATATTGTATAACTACCTGGCCAACATGCATGATATGTACAGTGTCGAAGTGACTTACTTTCAGGCACATTCTCTTCGCTTGTGTTGACGAATGACACTAGGTTCGCATCCATCTTTAAACTTTTTCAGAACGGATGTGAACAGGTATGCATATGACGTCACGCGTACGCTACATGGGAACTGCCCTTGTATATTAGCTATGCATAATATGGCCGATATACATGCATATCAATAATAGCACTTTAGAAATTTATACTAACTTAATTATAATATTTCAGCTTTACGTGTATGGGCACGAATGGTTTGTCACAATAGCCGATTTGCAAAAACAGTGCGCAGAGAAAGTCCTAGCAAAAACAAGGAAGGTTAGATTTTGTACTGCTCTGTCCTAGCTATCTATCTAACTATTGCTACATGAAAATACACACATACTGCAATTGAAACTGGTAAATATGAGCAACACTTTGAAATTCATATTGGGGTGGAATCCCTAATTAGGGCTAGTGCTGCCAGTGCTGGTCGTGGTAGACAGTGTAGCAGGGCAGATGAGGCACTGGGTGGCATTGCAAGTCATCCATTCTCTTTTTCAGGCTTGCTAGACAGTCCCGCGGCCAAGAAAACCAAACTAGCATTCCATTGACTTTATCACCGCTTTTGAGGGAAGTTCTGCAGCAGTTAACATTGGTATGGCCAGTCAATGGCTATCAACCTCGAGCTCCGTTCACTGTACATCCACCCTACTGGGCACCAATACCTTCCATTAACTCTACGTTGACATTAAATGCATCAGTTTTCTACATATCATAACAAAGTCAATGATACAAAGTGTTACATGCCAGCTAATGCATTCACTGTATAGTGTATAATAGCTACAGCTACTACTTGCTCACACTATTTAGAGGTTTAGCTACGTAAACAGGTTGTGATTGTTGAAACATTGGTGAACTGGTATATGCATAAAATGATTTGCACTGATGAAGCTGGTAAAGGGAGAAATGCCAAGAAGGGACATTCCGTCTTACATGTAGATGCAGATGTACTGAAGTACAAAACTAATGACGATGAGCAAGAGTTTCACATTGGTGTGGAAGCCCCAGTTGCAATCACCACCAAACTTTCGCACATCAGAATGAGCATCAATGATGGCCCCATTTTTCAGGATGCTCTGAACAACACTAAGTGCAGTATAGGCTTCATAATCGGGCTGGTTGTGATCTTCCTTTAACAACTTCAAGGTTTTGCTATTGCTGGGAAATCCTACACCTGGAATTGTTGAATTATCACACTTTTCTACTTGCTGAAAAATGAAAGCACTGGACATTCCATAATTCCTCAGGTCAGCATACACCCTGGGCTTACATGATGCAGATTTAGCAGTGGAATTCCTTGTCAGAGTAAAGAACATTGTCTGCAAAATGCAGAAAGGATTAGCATTAATTGTCAACTGATTGTAATGACTTCTATAATTTCATGTATGCGTAATACATACGCCACTACCTACCAGTAAACATACATACACAAATAGAATTATATATATTGCATTATATTGTGTGCAGACATCATCATAGTGACCGCATGTGCTAAACCACGTGTGCTCATATATTAGTACACGTATATAAAGATGTCTAACAGTTTTCAATTGTATACGGTTGTTTGTCCTAGAGTGCTTTGGTCTTGAAGCACACCTATTCTTGGTCCCAAATGTGACAGTACGACAAGTCTGAAAATTGTTCCTCATTTCGATTCTAAGTGGCTGAACTTGAAGATCTAGAAGTAGCAGCCTGCTATATTAAGTGATCTAGTTAGGGAGTATCGTGTATGTGAGGCTGATCCAGCGAAACATGATGACAGCTTTGCAGGAATGAGAGAAGAATCTATTGTGACACCAGAGCAAGTGGCACTAGCTGAATAATGAAACTCTATGCATCTGCAAATATTTCAACACCATTATAGCTACAGCATTATTCTGTGAATTTAAAAATGCAGTAATGCAAGCAATTAATAATGGTAAATCCTCGAAATATAAGCTCTTGAACATTAAAATCACATAATTATGTATACGGTATACTAACTATGGAAACCTAAGCACACAGATCATTGGAAGATCAGTGTCGCAGAACTTGAGTGTAGTTATTAGTACGGTACGTGGTTAGTGACTCATCAGCTGTCTCTACATTGTTTTGAGCACATACACAGACCATATAGCCATGCCACAAGAACCACCCGGTGCATAGGTGTTCATGAATATGCTCGCGAGTGACTGGGTATCTTCCTACTTCATTTCACATGTAACATGTGCATGTATGCATGCATGTTACTGACCTGCCCAACAGCTGGTGGAATCCTTGTACCACCTGCTGCACCTGTCACCAACTTAAAGTCACCATTTCTGTCGACAACAACTGTTGGGCACATAGCTGATAGAGGCCGCTTGCCTGCCTGAATCATGTTTAATGGAAATCGACCATCCAATGAGAAACCATCCATGTCATTGTTCAGTAGTACTCCAGTTGATGAAGAGAGAAAACCACTACCAAAGAAGTCATTGATGCTGGAAGTCACTGAGACAGCCATGTCCGGTGTGATGACTGACAAGTGGGTAGTTCCCAGCCCGTCTGCTGGTTTCCCTGTTCGGAAGTCATAATAGTCAAGGTTAGTGGGTGATCTAGCCTGATCATCTGTGAGTTTGCTTAGTATCTTCTGAACATCAGCCTCTGCCACAGCTGGAGTCTACATTTAAGAAATAGAAGTGTACATAGTGTTCTTCCACCCTCTCCCACCACCCTCCATCCCTTAGCCTGCAGATTGCATGTACATCACAGAGAAGACAGAATTAGTGCCATTCAATCTTACCACATTAGCTGTGCTGTTAAAATCTGGGTCGCCAAGCTTCATACGATAAGCAGCTTCCGTTATGTAGTGATAGACATTGTGCTCTTCACTGTTCCTATTTACTTTGTCTGTGTATAATGGAAAGGCATAATACAGTTGATTATAATCCTAGTAATAAATATTAAGTTGGCACAAAGAGACAGATCACAATTTGGACATCACACAGAATCAATGCATTAAGTATTTCTAGTTAAAAAACCCGTGGGGCTGCTGCCCCAACTCAAAATACTTGCTCCCTTCGGTCGCTACTGTGTTATTAATACATAGTAGCTATTGCAACTAATTTTGTAATTCATCAACACACTTGTGAACACACTTCAAAGGCAAGAGTGAACACAAATGATTGAAGTGGACATGAATAGAGTTAAAAACATTTTGACACACGTGCACAGCAGCAAAGTACATTAACTTACATACCTTACACACAGTTTGCACATTCTCACAGTTCCCAAAAGCACAAGCAAGTACACACATGCATGCACACACAAACACACACACACACACACTAACAGAAACATGTACATAGCTAAACACACACATGCAAACACACGTACATGCTCTCCAAAAGACATGGATGAGAGGAGAGGGACATGGATGGAGGGCACACAGATAGCTGCAAGTGCTCTACGATAAGATGCAGCAAATTTAGCAGCCTCAGTTAGGTAGTGATAAGCAATGTGCTCGGCACCACTCTGACCAACCCTCCCTATGCATGGAAGTGCGCATAGAACAGTATAATTATGATCAAACCATTTGTTATAAATAATTATAATAACAGCACAAAAAGACAGATCAGTATTAAATTTGGACACCACATAGAATTGGTATGCTAAAACGTCATGTTGATGAGTGATTGGTCCAATGGAGCAAATCATGGCTGCAAATATATTATTAAATGAGACCAGATGACCAGATGCTCTGGTCTTCTAGAGAATGAATGACCACTAGTACTTATCATTAATAGCCTGCATGCATCTCATCATCCCTCGCAGGAATGAATCCAATGAAAAGTGTAGGTTAATGTCAACACAGCATAGAGTTCTAGTAGCCATAGCTTCATTATATAATGACCAATATCTTAAGCCATGCCGGACAGCATTAAGAGTTTTTGGCACAAGCTACCCGTTCTCAATAATACAGTTACACTGGCACACACATAATTATACAACTTGCAGTAGCCCTTTTGAGTTATGGAGTAGCCATATATAGCTTCAATATATTAATATCTTAAGCCATGCTGTACAGAATTAAGAGTTATTGACACAAGCTACGCTTTCTCGATGATACAGTTACCCTTCTGAGATATTGCAAACGCAGTGATTCACAACACAAAAATCTAATTGTGCAAAATGTAAAGGAGCTGTGTCATGCCATTCAACTGTACTATACTCACCTGCTACAATTCCAAGGAAGATTCTAAGTGCTGGTCCTCCATAGGGAGCAGGAGCAGTGTACACTTTATAACCTGATCTGCCGTCATACAAAAATTTGAAAGAATTTCTCTCCCGCACTAGATAATTTCTGAGCTCCTGTGTAGAGATGATGTTGTGCAACCTCCTGCAGAAGTATGGTCCTGTTGAACAGACATTGTTGATGTCATTCACAAGGTTGGTTGCAACTGTGCCAGTGTAAAACTCATCAAAACCATTTGCAGCTATTGTTCTCAAGGTTTGAGCAAGCTGTGGTCTAGTAATGTTGGTTGCGTTTTCTATATACTCTCCATTGACCTGCAATAGTGACCTACAGAATTGTAATGGAAGGTGCTATAATTATGATATAATTTTGGCATTAAAATGCAATTACGTATACATACAGGCATGTAATTTAGGAGAAGTTGAGCAACACGTGCAAGTGGGTTAGGTCTTATGTATACAATGTGAGCTTCCGTTTGGGGAATTAAAAATTGATGTCCTTGTTTCCCAGCACCCCATTTTATTCACGGAATGCACTCTAGTATGAGCCTCCTATCATTGTACTACATTTGTGTTGCAGTTGCCCATAATCGCATGTGGGACATGTCCATTAAATGTGGAATTTAAACACAGCAGCTGCAGGCTTCTGCAAAACTACTGTACTTTCATAGGTAGTTAGGAGGTAGTTTTCGCGATGTAACTCTTGAACGGTTCACGAAACACATCAAAAGCCAGATTTCTTGACTTAGTGGTGTACAGGAAATGTACAGGCAAAGATCAAACCCATGCTACATTTCCTGTACAGTATATGCCATATGGCCAGGTACATTTCCTTCTGTACAGGAAATGTCACATTTCCTGTACAGTTCCTGCACAAATCCTATACACAGTATATTCCAGAGGATCATGCAGGCACTTTTCCTTCTATGAAGGAAATGTCACATTTCTGGCAGCATTCCTGTACAAATCTTATACACATGCATACACAGGCAAATTCTCTGCAGCAGGTAACACCGGTGCCACATAACCTGCAGTGTTTTCTTGTACACAGTATTATCCATGTCATTTGACCAAGCTATATTTTCCTGTATCCTCTGTTACAGTAATGCATTCTTCTGCACGTAGACAGTACATGATGACATGACCAGGAATCTTTCCTTTATGCAGGAAAAATCACATTTCATGTAGACTTCCTGCACATGTTATTAATATGCATGTCATATGAAATTTGAAGACAGTGGTTGGAATCTATGCTATTGCTGGCAGAGCAGTAGTGTCTGGTTTGTTCCGGAAACATTGTAACTCATCATTGATCTACTGAGACATGAATGCACAAAGCATGCTAATATATATGCCAATAACATACAACCATATTCCATATTTGTCCATAGAGAGACCAGGATCAAACTTAGACCAGGTCTTGCTTAGAGACGGCAGGTCTTGCTTAGAGACGGCAGATTTGATCAGCTTAGCTTACTCAATGCAAATACAGGTCAGTTCTGAATCACACACACATTAATTAGTGGGCAAATGTAGTCACAAACAACCATTCAGCTGTTAGATTGGCATCTTCAGTCTGCATGCTATGTTGTCCATGCTCACAATTTTGGCCTTATTGTAGCTGGGCTACTCACTTCCATGTGTACTCTTATCAGTCTGAGAGGAAAGCATCCTGCGCAATTACGCACTGACAGTGCAATGATGATGATCACGATTCGATTACGAATCAAGACATTTCCACCATTAAATTTTACTCCATTGCATCATTCCATTCCTCTGTGATGGAGAAAAAGGCCAGAGATGAACACCTTTCAGCCAATTTATGCAAATATAAAGGCTGGCCAATGTCCTCAAGAATTTTTTGGTCTGCACTTCCTGTGAAGATGCCAACTCCTTCACAGAAATAGCTAGAGCTCCCTATTGTAAGCCATGCAGAATTAGCTTATACTTTGTGCTACTACATGGTTCTGCTTCACATTGTACAGTTTGTTGCCTGAGTGTGCTCAATTTCAAGATTATAAGTGATCATTTATGCCGTATTTTGTAAATGAAAAGAGAATAACTCTGCAACAGAAAAGAAAATGGAGGTGGCCTGCCATAGATTTTATACATACATGCATGTAGATTGTGTATGCCAAGTTTGGTCTTTCTCAGCTATTCAGGGCACAACTAGATAGTGGTTCCCTGAAGCTACTTGCCCCCCCCCCCCCCCCCCCAAAAGATGAATGTGTTCACTTACAATCAGAATATCTCAATAAGGGAAGTGACGATCGATTAATTATGCATACCAAATTGCGGGAAATTTACTTGATACTAAGTCAAGACATTTGATTGTCATACAATAGAGCTGCATAGGCAAAAGCAGTGTGACAGTTCATGCACTAGAGAAGTGTATGCAAGGATGTATAGCTTCAGATTCATGTATAGCTTGCTTTACTCAGTTGTGATATGTCAATATGCATGTGAGTTATGGCTATGTAAGCAATGTGGCTGCTGCGTGCTGCCAATTCTGACCTTTGTATTTCGACTTGGTTCTCATATTTACTAAGCTGGATTAGAGCAAGACTAGCAACAAATGAAAGACAAAGAACCCCTTTATCAAACTGTGGATGATTCAAGTTTAACAGTCCCTTCTGACATCAAGATATATGGTTGAACACAAAGTTATCACGAAAGCAGTAAATGCCCGTGTGGTACTCAGGGGAAGTTGCAGCCAGCAGAGAATGGTTTCATCCGATGCGCATTAGCACTATCTAACTTTTCCATGTGTCATAAGTTAATCCATTCCACTCTGGAGTTATCATAAGAAAACTTCGACTGCTAGTTGGTGCCAAAATATCAGGTCACATAACTCCAGCTAGGAACTATGGGTAGCATTATGCCACATGGAAAGGCCAGGAAATTTACTTGGCTAACCTTTTCACTGTTGATCTCAACGAGAAAGCATCTCAACGAATACCACACGACGATTTCCTGACTGCACTAGCCAAAAGCCCTCCGTACTCGTGATAACACATGATATCCCTGTGACATTTCCAAAAAATGTCCGATGATGCTGTGATTCGTCGTACTATCTGGCTCACGCCGTATTTGAGCATATATCTAGCTGCCAGATATCACAGTTTGAAACGATCTTGGCCTCAGGCGCCTGTCAGATCACACGCATGTCACGTGCCATGCGTGTGATCTGCATGTCACATGCGTCTGATGTGCATGTCACATTACCATGGCAACACAGTAATTCACACCTTCATGTGTCATATTATCTTATGTAAACAAAACTGGACATATATATCCCACATGTGTGTATATATTAAGCAACCGCCTAACAACCCACATGTTTACATAGCTAGGACATGTCCCACATGTGGATTGTGGTTTGGTGATAAAGCTTACTTTAGACCTTGAAACCATGTAGCAGATTGTTGGTTGTGAAAGCTATGGTCTCTGCTGCTTGCAGGTGGGTCTGTCACCGCACTCTTGATAGCCTTCAACAAATGGTCTGATGGTTGAAATCCATTTTCTGCAAAGGAGATGGCATCTTTGAACAACGCAGTTCTCTTTTCCACAGTGTCAGTACTGAACATTTCCAAGGCCCGTTTCATTCCTCTCAACTCTCCAGGAACAGCAATGGAAGATGGACCTGTGGAAATAACAACAGTTAACTACAGTTAATAGTAAGGACTCAAACTTTTGCATCAATGCATTTAATTCCAAACTCGATAGAATCATACACCTACAAAAGCATCATGGGTATGTTCACAGAATTCTCTTTCAGTCGATGTCCTGACTGGATGTTTACAATTGTTAATAGACATTATGCTACTCCTGTGCTAATGTGCGTAATGGTGTGCTTTGATAAAGCTAGCCAAATGGAAGCATGCAGCAAAAGACAATGGAAGGCCATGGGTATAGGCTCCTTCCAACGTACTGAAGATGACAGTATGCCCAACAGTCTGGAGTATATGTATGTAACAGAAATGTGTCATAGCAACACTTTAATACACGAATATTTACTGCGGGTACTACTTAGTATTACTAATTATAGTGCATGATCTACATAGCATACAGTTAACAATTAGAAAATGGCGGTCGTCCCCGAAGGAAAAAGCGGAAATAGACGGATAACTCTCGATCTGCGAACAGCAAGACGGGCGACGTCAACTCCGCTATAACCTGAACCGGTACCCCCAGTATCCACAGCGAGTTTGAAGGCGATGGAGCAAGAAATGGGCGCGCGCATAGCGAACACACATACACACACAGAGAGAGACAGACAGACACTTTCGGCTTTATAATATTAGATTTGCTAACGGTATAATAATTATTACAGATGTCCAGAGTTGCAGAGTCTGAAAGAACCATCATAGCCTTACCAATTAGTGCCAAAGTTTCGTCGTCCACATATGGCACTCCAGCGGGGTCGTTCACTGATTGTGGAGCGACCACTCGCGCGTCTATGACTGTCACGTTGGGCTGACCACCATTAGGATTCTTCTTCGCTACCACCATGACCATCCCGCCTCCAATCCCGCTGCTCTGAAAATTGACCACTCCGAGGCACAAAAGGGTGGCCACCGCGGCGTCCACAGCGTTATTCCCTTTGGCTTTCACGACGCGTATGCCTGTCTCCAGACAAAGTTTATTGTCCACTGCAATCTGTTTTGTTCCTGTCTGCTCAGAGACCGCATCTGAAGACACAGACGGAGACGTTGTTGGAGCAGACGAAGTCAGCGGGAACAGTATGCCACCCAAACACAGGGCTGCAACTACAATCACGCCGCCACGAGAGTACTTGGCCATCTCTGTCAGTTTTCAAGCGATGAACTGCAGCTATAGCTAATGGATTGTGGGTTTCCGTGGAACTCGTCATAATTATTCGAAATTTGGCGCGGGGCTATCCCACAAGGCGTAGATAGAAGCCATACAAAGCCATCACACAAGTTCTTTTCTTTGCTCTCAGGAAGGGAATACCTGCAATTTCGTGTATTAACATACGCGGATGTTATTCGTTTTGATTTTCTGGAAAACATAATAGAAGCTGTATATATTCACATCTGATGCTAGGCATGCAGCTGAATGATAATCATAGCTGCCAGGTGAGCATGAGCGATCATGCCAGCTATGTATATATAGCTGACTTGTTATTGCCCACATGTGGGGACATGTAGCTATGTATATATATCACACACACCCATCTACATAATGTACACTTGTACATTTAGTGGCCAATAATATCCGTGCTAATATCCTATAATCAATGGCTCATGGTCGAGAAAATACCAACACATGCATGAAATTGGAAATTGACACTAACAACACATGGGCAACTATTGTGACTACTGCAATCTGTTACATGCATATGCTGTCACGCCATAATTATGTAATTTAAAATTGAAATTGGTAGCTGAATAAGGTAACAGTGCTGCTGTGGGGTGCATGGCTTTCTGGCTGGGCTATCTCTATAATAATAATAATAATAATTATTATTATTTCTTCTTATTATTATTATAGTCCCAGTTAGTCCCATGTAGCTACCAGGAAATTAGAAATGCAGAGTAAACTCCATGGAAATGTGGCTTATCATGGTGTTGAGCAATACTGTTGCTTGCTTCTATGCTTTTCCTGCTGGCTTTTCATACATGCATTTGCAAGCCTAGCACCATCTTTAGTTTGACATTGATCACCCTAATTCTTAACGCATGGACGCAGGTTTGTGCTATGTGCATATACACTGTATGTTATGCCAAGATACTCATTTCATACATAGCTGCTCATGCCTGACAATGTTTTGTGCACTTCTGTGGTCACTATATATCATGACTTAACAACTAGGTAGTTACACAGCCTGGCACCTTGCTCAGAAAGTGATTGTGGAACTTCAGTGCATCGGATGCATGCAGTCAGTGACATGGACATGATGCCATAATGGACACACATTCATATAGTGCTAGCAATGAGCCAATGCATGGTTCCTGGGATTGAGATGCATGTGTACATAGACTAAATAGTTTCTGCCAATGAAGTTTAGCTATATTTATAGATACCATTCTAAACTAAAGCCTGTTTTTCTGTTTTAGTGTTGAAAATGGTGTCAGTTCAGGTACCATCTCTTCAGAGTGACTGTTTTGTTTATACAGCCCCCCAGCTGTTGCTTGCACTGCACTACTTGCATACACACTATCCCATTGGACGAAAATGACAAAGCTGCAACTAAGTTATACAATAAATGGCATTGCTAAGATCTCAAGTTTATGCATGCACATGCACTGCTATTGTATCTATAGTGAATCTGATATGCCACAGTACAAATATTAGTCCTTACCATTGTAGGTGAGCAAATTGAATGTGGTCATTCTGCCATTGGCTTAAGCTTGTACTAGTAATGCATACATTGTCGGATAAATTAGTGGAGCTATGAATAGGATGCACTGATGAGTCTTCTTAAAGATTATAATATAGAATGGAGTCATGGTCACTGCTTGAAAGGAACTACATAATACTGTTTAATCAAAGGGTACATCTTGTGCTTCCTGTAACATCTCCCTCACAAGTTCAGCATTGCCACTGAGCCTGGCTTCTTCTAGTGCTCGCTGCATTCGGCCATTGTTTCTGAACAACCTTGCAGAAATGGCGGCAGAGTAAGAGAATTCAGCATCATTCACTTCAAAGAATATTTTGCGGACACTGTGGAATCCTGCTCTGTCATAAATTGTTATTTGGGGGTGTGATTCACACTGTTGCAGTTCCTCTAGCAAACATTCAATCTTCCGCTCAAATCTTTCTGTACTACAGCAGTTAGCAGCATAGAACTCCTTCACGTGCAGAAGGAGTAAGAGGGCATTGAGCCTCATTCCAAACAGATCAATTTGTGCCCATTCATCTGTCAGGCTCCTGAACTGTCTCAGTGCTTTATCTGCATAGTACTCTACTGACTCAATTACTGCAAATGAAAGATTGCGATAGTTGGCATCATAGATCCACCGTCCAATTGTCACAGTGTAACAGGGTGCAAGAAAGAAATTGGTAGAGTCTCCATTCTCCATTTCATCATAGAATGCCTTTACAATGTTGAACGCCTTTGGTAAGTCATGTGGTCTGTATGCCCATGCAAGAGCATAATCCTTCATAACACGTGCCATAATACTGTCTGGGCTAGATGGACAAAGTAGCTCTTTCAGATGGTCCCACTGGTCCTCCCTATAGGAAGCTGTTTCTGGAGTACTGATGACACCAAAAGCCAAACCAGCCACCTTTAGCAGAGGATGCTGGTTTTCTGCCTTAAGCTGAGCCCATGCTATATGGGAATGCCGCACATTATTCCCTAGGAATTGGCGAAACTCGCAATACTTTGCAATAAGTTGTCTTGTTGTGCAGGACACTTGGCTCAAGATTTCCTGCATCTGCAAAGATGGAATCACGGAGATTCTGCAGCCCAGATTTGCAAAAATCGTCAGATCTTTGCTTCTGGTGCACCCCGGCGAGCTCTCTTGTCGCAGCGCACCGATACATGGCCGTCCGTCTTCCGTGTCTTGTGGATCGCATTCAGCGGGCTGTATCTGATTTTCAGGATAGATCCTAAAGTGAGGATCGCTATCGTCTTCGTCACTAATTGAGGTATCATCATGCAGGCCAGTTGCAGAAATGGATGAAGCCAGCAGCCTCCCCGTAACAAGTTCGGCTCTTTCATTCCCACAACCCTGCTCAGGAATACCTGCATGCATGTAAAGAAATTTCAGAATGCACCTCGATCAATTGGGTAGCCTAACTGCCGCAGGGGTAGAAGCTTACATATTTTTGTTTGTAGAAAGACCAAAATCCAAGTCTAGCACTTTAAAGCTCATTGACAATAACTAGCTAAATACAACCGTTTGACCTAGCTATAGCTATAGCTATATACAGAAATACATCACGGACGGACGCACACTTTCTTCACTCATATTGTCCAATGCACGCGAATTTTAGTTCGGAACTTTAACAGTTGGATGTATCACTTATTTTATATAAGTAAAGAGCCAGCTATAAAAAGTCTCGCGCTTCAGACCCCTTGCGAAAAGGTCTGGTATTATTGCGTACTCCTGGCCAATCAGATTCACCAATTGCTGTATGACGTCAGCCTAAAATTAGAGACAGCGTCGGGTGTTCAAGGGATAATTATGGTTTCATGCTATGGCTTCACTCGGGTACACTCCCAAAACAGAGCAAGAACAAGCCATACAAGCAAAATAATGCAAACTTGGGCCCTCTATACTTCACTCATAGTATTGCCGCTCTACTAACGACATTGTGCAACTACCAGGCGCGGGAGGGGGGTAGATAGTATCTAACTTGTATGGCCTTGACAACTTGTTAGTTATACATAGCCATGCACCTTGCACAAAGACACTTGTACGCCTTCGGTGTGTCACAATTAATTGCAACGTGATGGGAATATAATGCCACTATTATAACAAACATGTTCGTCATAGAATTTTAGACATAGCAATCGACCACGCGTCAATGGTTTCAGGGATTTCACAATGTAAATCTGCATGCACTTTTATGAGCCTAGATGCTATTCTAAGCTATATAAGGCCAGCTGTAGTATTATAGGGTTAAATTATTAAGGATGTTGATCATGTGAATGGCCAGATGAAATAACAAGTCAAAAATTAAATCATTATAAAGAAAGTTCATTGTGTGCTAGTTATAGTGAGATTAAGTAGCTATAGCTATGGCTACATACACCATTCCTACTGCATACCTACGTGCTGCATAGATCACTGGCTGTGTATTAATTCTGTTTAACATCTCATCTTTCACACACTACTTCCCATGCATACCAGAAGCTAGCCTAATAATGTTTATCATAATATTCATGCTATGTTGTATATATCCTGATAGTATATTCTTTCGCTATCAATATTATTTGGTGGAATTTGTAATTTGGTGCATAAATAGGTCCAAAGCCAATGAATGTCTCTGAATGCATTGATCATGTATAGCTATCTATTTATTATAGTGTGTTCAAGTGACCACATTATGTAAAATAGCTACATATACAAATATATGGTGTAAGTATGTGGTTCATTCACATGATCTTTAATGCATGTTGTCGGATTGTTTTGTGCTGTTCTATATAGTTCACGCCCCTCTAGTTACTGTGGCATTCTTGGCAAGGTAATATAGTTAGTCTCTTGCATGTGAAGGCACCATACGATCACATGCCTGTACTACCTGACAAGCCACAAGAAAGCTGTAGCATGCATCAAGCGTGTATTCCGGTGGATTCCTGTACGTAAACTTCCTAAACCACAACATTTTTGCTAAATATAGCATTACATCATTGCAAGCCAAATATAGTACATTGCATCATAAGCCACAAGAATGGAGCTGTTACATAGTGCAGCATTCCAGCTAACCACATGTAGTCACAGGTCATTGCCACTGAGCCTGGCTTCTTCTAGTGCTCTGCAGAAATAGTTGCACATTGATGATATTCAGCATTGTCCTCTTTTCACAATATATAGTTTAAAGACAGCCCTGCCCTGTTATGTGTGGTTATTTTGAAGGTGTCCTTCACACTGGTGCATTTCCTCCAGAAGATTATTAGTCTTTTGCTCAACTCTGTCAGCATATACTATTGCAGGAAGTTTCAGTGTAGAACTCCCTCACATGCAGAAAGAGCAGGAGGGCATTGAGTCTCATTCCAAACAGATCCGTTCTAGCCAATTCATCTGTCAGGCCCCTGAGTGAACTGTCATTCTGTCAACATTTGCTTGGGTGTGATCATGCACCTACTGTTTACAAAGGGCTACCTACAGCTGAGGATGTGATGCAATTGCTATGATGTCACTAATCGGGGTAGTCCTACCTTGTCCCCGTATTACTACTGTAAATCTGGATTGGGATTGGTAACTACTGGTAGGTCACAGCCACATTGCACATAAGTGATTTGAGGATCTTCAGTGTGGCATCCTTGGCAGAAGGGTATGGTTTTATTATTAATAAGAGCATTATGATAATGAATGAGAAGTATTGTTTTGACGCGTGAAAGACTGCAAGCGCACACAATCACACATGCCCGTATTACCTAACAAGCCACAGGAATGCTATAATACTATTATAGTGTGCATCCAAAACCACATAACTTGCAATAGCATATATAGCATCATTGCAAGCCAAATATGGTATATAAGCCACAATAATGTAGATGTAGTGTAGTACAGCAGTCCAGCTAACCACATGTAGCCTCATACCCAGTCCTATTACTAATTAATAGGGACTACTCCCCACCTTTCAAACAGAAGTTGGAATGGAAATAGGGACTGGGTGCGAGGCTAAACCACATGCCAGTCAGCCTTTCCGTAATTCCATCACACATGCACTGCATACACATCTCCGTTACATTCTGACTATAGACAACCACAGAGGGCTTTGTCAGTTGCTGTGTGTAAGACTGTGTCTGAATTGAACCAGGTGAGAAGTTAGTCAGGCATCGCGTGACCCCTCCTCGTGCCTTCCGCGAGGAGGGGTCACGCAACACCTGACTAGTGAGAAGTAGCATGAAGAGTGCTAGAGTTTTGAATCCGATTTCTAGCTATATGCCCCATGCACCTTGAGTTGTGTTTCTTACCACTAACTGCGACTATGATTGCGACTTGTACTATGCCGTAGTTACATTAATACTACATGTACACATTGATATATATAATTATACTAATTAACTATACAGAGAATACACATATCAATATAATAGTTGAATACAAAGTTGAATAAAATGATGAAAGACAGAATCAGTCACTGTATGAAGTATAAGAGTGCTACTGTTTAGTCAAAGGGCACATCTTGGGCTTCCTTTTCTATCTCCCTCACAAGGTTTTCATCGCCACTGAGCCTGGCTTCTTCTAGCGCTCTCTCCATTCGGCCATTTTCTCTGAAAAACTGTGCAGAAATAGCTGCACAGCGGTGATATTCAGCATCATTCTCATTTTCATAATATAGCTTACGCACACTGTAGAACCCTGCTCTATCGTATGCGGTTATTTGAGGGTGTCCTTCACACCGGTGCAGCTCCTCCAGAAGATTATCAATCTTTCGCTCAAGCCTATCAGTATTTTGGGAGGTTTCAGCATAGAACATCTTCACACGCAGAAAGAGCAGGAGGGTATTGAGTCTCATTCCAAATAGATCAAGTCTTGCCCATTCATCCGTCAGTTCCCTGAACTGTCTCAGCGCTTTATCTGCGTAGTACTCTACCATTTTAATCACTGGAAATGACAGAGTATGACATTTCATATGGGCATCATAGATCCACCGTCCAATTGTCACTGTGTAACAGGGTGTGAGGAAGAAATTGGTAGGGTCTCCATTCTCCATTTCATCATAGAATGCCTTTACAATGTTGTACGCCTTTGGTAAGTCATGTGGTCTGTATGCCCATGCAAGAGCATAATTCTTCATAGCACGCGCTAAAATCCAGTCTGGGCTATGCGGAGCAAACTGCGTTTGCAGCAGGTCCCACTGCTCCTCCATATAGGAAGCAGTTTCTGGAGTACTGATGACACCAAAAGCCAAACCAGCCACCTTTATCAGAGGGTCTTGGCCCTCTGCTGCCTTAAGTTCAGACCATACAATATGAGAACACCGCACATTGTTCCCCAGCAGTTGACGAAACTCGCAATACTTCGTACGAAACATTTCTGGGTAATGCACATGGCTCATGAGTTCCCGCATCTGTAAAGACGAAATGACAATCATTCTTAGGCCCAAACCAGGGAGCACTAACTGTTCGTTTTCGTTGCGCCCCGTCGCGCTCTGTGGTCGCAGCGTCCATCGTCCATCCTCTGTGTCATGTGGGTCACGGGGCGCTTCCTGAACTTGGCGTTCACCATCGTACCCAGTGTGACGATCTTCTTCGTCGCCAGAGGAGGTATCTTCGTAATCGCCCGCTGCATTAGGAGATAGAAGTGGCTGCCTTCCCATGACAAGTTCAGCGTTTCCATCCCCCCATCCCTGCTCAGAAACACCTGCGAACAAATTTCAAAGCACTAATTTAGCACATGTCCTGTTGAGTGGCTAAACTGCAGTTAGCTAGCAAGTTAGCTGACTACGGAGGAAGATCTAGAAGCTTCACATGCCCGTTAGCTATTTGATGGCTATGGCTAGTAGCTATGTCGAAGAATGTTAGTGAAACTAAAAGTCACTTTGCCATTCAAGTGATGTCTACAACGCTGAAACCCATTAACTGAGAAACTGTGTGATCAACATTTACTGTATGTATACTGTAGACCTACCTTTAGCTACGTGTTCTTCCATAGATTCTGATTCTTCCCTTCGGTTACTGAACTATTCGTCTCTTGTAAAAATTGATTTATCGGCGTAAACACCTGACGTCACAACTGGCCGGGAACGCCCAAAATATGGCCGATCGCGACTAGCTAATTATTATCTTCTTACGTATACACATTCTCACAAAATATACTAGGCAGATGATAATCATCAGTGGGGCGAGCCTGAGCAAGGAATAAAGCAATAATGTGGTCTGTAGAACATGCACAGTCATGCCTCACAGCAAGTGATACATTGCGCCACCTTCAGTTTAGATAGGTGACTATGGAAGGCACCCATTTGGTGATGAACCACAGGCTGTTCAAGCAGTGAAGGTTGCGGCTGCACGCGACGTTGTGCTCTCTATGCCTTTCTCTGTCACGGTCTAATCGTGCTTCTGTCTCTGCAACAGTTTCAGCAGCACGTCGTTCGATCTGGGCAGCACTTATCTGCAGCAGTCGGGCCTGTCTCTGGTTTGCACTTTCTGCGTCGTGCCCTCTGGGCAGCACTTAACTGCTGCAGGCGGGCCTGTGTCGCACCAGCAGTTGCGTTGGCCACTCGCGATCGGATAGCGCAGCTGGCCGTCCCGTTCTCTTCGCACTCTCAACCGTTCTTTTCTGCGTTCAGGTGTTTCGGAGGCACGTTTGTCTCTCTCCCGCTCTCGCCTCCGCCGTAGGCGCTCCGCGTGGGCCGGATCCACGTCGTCGTCCCTGAAACATGTACAATGTGCACTGTACACTGTGCAGTATGTAGGGTATGTATAATTGTTTGTACATGCACGATAGTGCAACCACAATGTTCGTGAAGCCAAAAGCGACTAGTACAAATTCGATTTGTAAATAGAACTATACGGTAAGACGCACGGTTACAGACAAAATCGCCGTTGATCTCCTAACTGTGGAATTGTGAATGGAGTACTCACACTATATATTCACAATTAGGTTTATAATTGTACAATTATAGCTGTTCTTGTACATGTATGTGCATGATGTAGCTAATTGAAAGGCTGCACTGAAAGATGTAGCAAAATGTGACAGCAAGACAGCTAGCTATCTAGCTAAGTAGCCAGCTAGCTATAGCTATGAGATGTACCTACCTACCTTAAACATAACTATATGTAAATACACACATACTGCAGTATAAAACTGATGAATATGAGCAACAGTTTCACATTGGGGTGGAATCCCCAATTTGGGCTAGTGCTGTCAGTGCTGCCTGTGGTAGATGGCGTAGTAGTGCAGATGAGACACTGGGTAGCCTTAGTGCAGGCAGAGTCACACATGCCACCATACTTTCGCACATCAGAGTGTGCTTGGACTATGCCACTGACAGCCAGGATGCTCTGCACACTACTGCTTGCTCGGTCTAAACCTTCATACATTGGTTGGTTGTGTATTGTCACATTCTGCAAAGCTTGCAAGATTTTACACGGAAAGGCTGGAACTGCAGAGTTTTCACCCATGCTCATTTCCACATCCTGAATAATGATTTGTTCATCACTGTCCAGTTTAGCATACACTCTGGGCTGACATGTGGCTTCCTTAGCAGATTTGCTCCTAGTTAGGGCATAGAACATTGTCTGCAAGATGAGAAACAATCATTTCTGAATAAAAACAACTCAGCAGCTGTGATTGTGCAGCAAAGTATATCACCTCCCCCATTAGCACAAGACATTTGGTTGGTCCTATATACATACGATCAGATCTCTTAATGATCATGAGCTCATATATATCAACTCTTACCATGCAGTACAAAGTTGCTGCAAAGGAGATCAGGGGCATTGACCTATAGATCGCCAACATTGAATATATATGTACTGCATGTATTAAAACTGTCATGGCTTCCTACTTGTCTAGAATGGGTATCCGTATATTTGTAATGCAAGGTTGTGAACATGCCATTTTCAATTATAGTAGTGGAAAAATATGTGTATCAGAGGCAGGAAATCTGGATATACTCCACCAAAAGATTATACTTGAGTAGTATGGGATGTGATGTCATCTCATTTACTTTGACGTTCAAGCTATAAATGATAATGAGCACACACTGGGTAATAAACAATGCAGTGTAGAGGCTGTAACTGCTTCCAAGTCTAAGGATGCTTATGAACGTCATACAATAAAGAAGCGGGCTATAATAACCTGCTTCTAAATTGATGCCCATGCAGGTGACTACCAATTTCAGTCATGCAATATATGCAAGAATCTATACATCCATTCACTAACCTGCCCTACAGCTGGTGGAATCCTCGTACCACCTGCTGCACCTGTCACTAACTTAAAGTCACCATTACTGTCAACAACAACTGTTGGACACATAGCTGACAGCGGCCGTCTGCCTGGATGAATCTGATTATAACGAAATCTGTTATCCAAGGAGAATGCATCCATGTCATTGTTCAGTATGACTCCAGTTGATGGAGAGAGGAAACCACTACCGAAGTAGTCATTAATGCTGGAAGTCACTGAGACAGCCATTGCAGGTGTGACAACTGATAGGTGAGTGGTTCCCAGATCATCATCTGCTTCTCCCATTTCAAAGTCGTAGTATGATAGGTCGTTAGCTGGTCTAGCTTTAGCACCATTTCCATTCAGTTTAGCAAGTATTTCTCTTATTTTCTCCTCTGCCGCTTGTGGACTCTATAATGAGAGAATAGTAGTGTTGACTGTTGCATGTGTTAATGTGCGCATATATACATGTAAATTCATTTATTTAATTGCAGGAATGCATGTGCTTTTCATGTAGCACTGTATGTGAAGAATTATTATATGAAGATAGTCCTTACCACATTAGCTTTCATATTACCAACTTCACTGTCTGGGTCTCCGAGGAGCATGCGATGAGAAGCAGCAAACTTGGCAGCCTCAGTTAGATAGTGATAGACATTGTCCTCTGAACTAACATTATTAACCTTTCCTATTTGAAAAGGGAAAGAAACATTCTGATAAGATCCACAAGCATGGATTTCATCACGCATACAATATAGGGTAAAACATTCGAGGGGCAAAGTTTTTGTGGATTTCGTGGATGGGTTCTCAACTGCAAAAATTGTGCTCATAAAACTTAGCAGAGTTTATGTATTTTAGATCGTGTCTTTGTTCGAAGCAACTGTTCAGGTACCACATTTCTCCTCCATTATTTCAGCACAGTCAGTGCAGATCAGAAGCTGACAGACCTCCGAGGAGGCGTCGCTAGAGACATGCTGTCGTCAGTAACCTCTGCAGAAAATATGGAGGTGAAGCACATGCAGATTGAACAGCAGCCTACCATGAAGATGAAGAGGAAATTATACGGTAAGTTCACTGCCAAACAGAAGGCTGAGATAGCTTTACAAAGGTGGCTGTGTATGGATGCATGCTTGATTGAATTTTTCTTGTCCATGCAAGTCAGCATGATGAGCAATATCAGTTGCAGTAGCTATGGCAAACATCCCACTATCCCTCCTTTCCTTCTGCTTCTGGCAGTCAATTAACTAAATGTTAGCAGAATAAAACAGACTGATCACCACTTCTGCTGTTGCCATATCAGAGAGTGGTACACAGAGTCGTATACATAGATTTCTCCATCCTTACTCCCAACAGCTGATGCTACAATCCATGCAGTGGTCCCAGCAACTGTGGATTGCTTGAAGTTGATCCTTGATGTACTTAGCAATTGCATGAATCTTAGACTGCAAAGGAGTTGACTGCAGACCATCCAGCCAAGGGAACTGCTGCTTCGATCATGATCAGCAGACGCTGGGCAAAGTTGATGTGGAGGTCTGATAACTTCGCATCATTGACAATGCTGTCCTTGTCTCATGCAGCAACACAACCCCCCTGCGAACAGGATCTTCAATTCTTATCTTCTTTTAATGGCTGGCTCTTCCTGGTTGGCTGCAGCTGGCTTATCCTTCTTGTGTGCTTGACTTGGTGTAAGGCATGCGTCACTGTTAAAATTGTGGTGTGACCATCACACCAGTCAGTGCATACACCAAGGGTGTGATCAGTCACACCAATACTTTAGTGTGACATTCACACTGACACCAGTATCCACACTGTCATGTCATTTTTAATAGATTAAGAGACTTTGAATGAATTCATAACCAAATTAAAGATGACAAGGGTATATTTGGAATCCCATACAAGGGGAAGTTCTATGCAAGCTATCTAAGTACATACATAGCTACCCAGGACACAGCTTAGCCTGATAGTATGTTGTGTACAGTGGGAGGACCTCCTCAGGCTAAGTATGCTATATACTTGTGCAGTTTAATTGTACCGTTAGGTACTTTGTGTTGCAGGGGATGCCATATTCCCCAGTGAAGGTCACTGGGGCACCAGATGCCCAATGTTTGCAAGGGATGCCATATTCCCCGGTGAAGTTCACTGGGGCACCAGATGCCCAATGTTTGCAGGGGATGCCATACCCCCGGTGAACTTAATTAGGGCACCAGATGCCCAATGTTTGCAGGGGATGCCATACCCCAGGTGAACTTAATTGGGGCACCAGATGCCCAATGTTTGCAGGGGATGCCATATTCCCTGATGACATTCACTGGGACATCAGATGCCCAATGTTTGCGGGGGATGCCATATTCCCCGGTGAAGTTCACTGGGGCACCAGATGCCCAATGTTTGCAGGGGATGGCGTATTCCCTGGTGAAGTTCACTGGGGCACCAGATGCCCAATGTTTGCTAGGGGATGCCGTATTCCCTGGTGAATTTAATTGAGGCACCAGATGCCCAATGTTTGCTAGGGGATGCCGTATTCCCCGGTGAATTTAATTGAGGCACCAGATGCCCAATGTTTACAGGGGATGCCGTATTGCCCGGTAACGTTCACTGGGGCATCAGATGCCCAATGTTTGCAGGGGATGCCATATTCCCCGGTGACGTTCACTGGGGCACCAGATGCCCAATGTTTGCAGGGGATGCCATACCCCCGGTGAACTTAATTGGGGCACCAGATGCCCAAAGTTTGCAGGGAATGCCATATTCCCCGGTGACGTTCACTGGGGCACCAGATGCCCAATGTTTGCAGGGGATGCCATATTCCAAAGTGATGTTCACTGGTACACCAGATGCTCAATGTTTGCAGGGGATGCCATATTCCCCGGTGAAGTTCACTGGGGCACCAGATGCCCAATGTTTGCAGGGGATGCCATACCCCCGGTGAAGTTCACTGGCCCGGCACTAGATGCCCAATGTTTGCAGGGGATGCCATATTCCCCGGTAACTTCACTGGGGCACCAGATGCCCAATGTTTGTAGGGGCTGTCATATTCCCCGGTGAAGTTCACTGGGGCACCAGATGCCCAATGTTTGCAGGGATGCCGTATTCCCCGGTGAACTTAATTGGGGCACCAGATGCCCAGTGTTTGCAGGGGATGCCATATTCCCCGATGACTTCACTGGGGCATCAGATGCCCAATGTTTGCAGGGGATGCCGTATTCCCCGGTGAACTTAATTGGGGCACCAGATGCCCAATGTTTGCAGGGGATGCCATATTCCTCGGTGAAGTTCACTGGGGCACCAGGTGCCCAATGTTTCCAATGTTAATTATGAAAATTTCATGCAACCATGACCTATAATGGTTGCATAAAGTATAATAGTATATCACACTTTGAGATCGCAATCATGCACTGCCAGGTGGATCACAAGTTAGTGCATGCAACATGCTCAGTGCTTGCATGACTTGCCATTGTGTACACTTACAATTTTATCACCTGTGAATATATAATATACACTCTATAAAAGCATGGGCTGTTTGCTGCAATTTGCATGGGTCACTAGCCAGACAGTTTCTAGAGAGGAAGTCCTTAGTTACTTACAAATTCTGGTACAGTGAGTACTTGTTACTCCTAAACCCCTTTCACATGGACCCAAAAATGCGGATCAAATCTGAGTCGAATCTGCAATCGACCCGTATGTACATCTTTCACACTTGCGAGTCAACCCTGGATATAATCTGGTTCAAACCCTGCCCCCGACCCTGAGTCAAATCCGGATTAAAGATGACGGAAAGAAGAGCAGACAGAGATGCAACGTGACGTGATGTCGAAGTTAAAGCTCTGCTGAAGATATAGTCGTCGGAAGTGATACAGGTGCAGCTTTTGGGGGCCTACAGGAACGAAGCGGTGTACCAGAGCATCATTGATGCGCTGGAACTCTGCGGGATTAAGCGCAACGTAGCCCCGGAGTGCCTTTCAACTGCAGCTGCGTCGATAACACACCTGGAGAGTAGTGCTGCTGCAGTCAACAGTCTCTCCTGGTCCATGAGCTCAAAGGCGAGTGCCACCAGTTGCCGGTGAGCTATTCTGCACCTTCTAGTGCATCGGACTTGAGTACACCTCATACAGAACCACAAAATGAGGAGCAGAAACAATACCTCCACACGTATCAATGCCATTTTGCTTACACAAGCAAGAAAGCCGACGAAGGCTACCCGGTGCCAGCATGTCGACACGCCATTTTACTTACATTACCCTTGCCACTTGCGAGGCCCATGTGAAAACAATCTGGGTTCAACGCACTTCCGTTCGGGTCGAATTCGGATCCAACCCGGATTACTTTACTGTTCCATGTGAAAGGGGTTTTAGACTACATGAACCATGCAATTCATGTTATGCATTTCTGAACACTGCACTCACTTGTTACAATCCCCAAGAAAATTGCTAGTGCTGATCCTCCATAGGGAGCAGGAGCAGTGTACACTTCATACCCTGAGCTGCTATCATATGAAAAGTTGAAAGGAACTCTCGTTCTCACTTGATAAGCTTCAAGGTCCTGTGCAGAAATAATATCTCTCATCAACCCCCTACAGGAGGCTGGATTCAATGCACAAGCACTGTTGATGTCACGTGTGAGATTGGCTGCTACTGTGCCATTGTAAAACTCATGAAACCCATTGTTAACAATTGCCCTCAAGGTGTTAGCAAGCTCTGGTCTTGGAGGAATAGTGTCTCCCTCCTCTATATACTCTCCATTAGGCTGCAACAATGACCTGCAAAGTCAGGATATGTACAGTATAAATGAAAGGAGGGAACATGCAAGGTCAATGAATGTTAGTTTATGTCCACATACTAATAAAGTAGGTATGAAAATGCACTACAAACTACATATTGCAACAGTTATAATGTAATACACTGGAAGAAATGCATGCTTACTTCAGATTTCTAAACCAAGGGGAGTTTTGATGGCTGTGGAATGTGCCAGTATTATCCTTTATGCTACAGTTAATAGCACTCAGCAAATGATTTGACGGTTTAAATCCTTCCTCTGCATGGCGGATAGCATCTTTAAATAGAGCCATCCTTTTTTCCACATTGTCATTGCTGAACATGTCCAAAGCCACTTTCATTCCTCTCAGTTCTCCAGGTACAGTAATGGATGATGGCCCTGTACTTTGATGTGAAATGAATGATATAATTACACACTCCATTATATAATAGGTAGTATTTATTCTATAATTGCATAATAGCAGCACATTTTAGGTTAGTGCTATGTCATCAATCCTTCCATGCTTGGATGCCATTCCATATAATTGTTATAAAGCCTAAATAATTAAGGCTTGTAACTTGGAAAGACTCACACAGTACTGTATCCGCTCTAAAAATTTGGCATTCTAATTTTTGCCAGGGAGAACATCTGCTTAAGTGTACTCTGATCATGACGAATTTCCTGTCTCTCTAATATTCGTCATGAACAGGAAGCGTTCTAAACGTTCGGCGGAAATTCCTGCAATATGGCTTCAACGGCCAAGGAACAAAGCCAACAACGCTCGCTGTTGTCTTTCTCCTTCTGGCAATGTTCCATTCGTCTATTAGCCTTCTCGACGCTGTGTACGTCGTTCATTTTCCTTTTGGTGCGACAATGGAGCTCAGTGATCGCGAATTGTTTCCAGATCCTTTGCACGGTCAACGTGAAGGAGCCCATTTCAGCGAGGAACACCCCTACTGAAAAAACCTGTAATGTTTCATATTCGCTCTACTGTTTTGTCCGAAAACTCTTAATATTCGTCATCTTTGAAGGTCTTCTCCATTCCAGCTCTAATTGTCTCAAAGACGAAGTTTTCGCTGCACTAGGGGTGACGAAGTTTTAGAGCGGATATGGTATATCCCAAAAGTAAACAAGATGGGACACTTTCAGCTTTAGGCCCACTGTGGCTTCAAGTTGCATAATAATGATAATGTAGATAATTATAAATAACTATACAATTTGTACTGTACCTCAGATGGCAATTTGCATGTCCACTAGCAATTCGAGTACCGGCGTAACAGGATGTCAGTTCCCCCAGGAACTGGAATCCTAGGACTGGAGGTCCCCCTCTAGGATTTCAGTTCCCCCCAGCAAAACCGTGCCTGCGGAACTTCTGTCCTAGTACAGGAGTTCCGCTTAAGAAGTCAGCAGGTGCTGAGAACGTAGCAGTGTTTCAGTTGTGCGCAAACCTACCTCAATGACGACCAGGGGTGGATCTAGGATTATTATAGGGAGCGTGCACCGCTTGAGGCTGGGACAAAGTGTAGGAGGCACAACACAAAGCAGTACATTATAGTAGCCATGCAGGTTATACAATCAAGACAGTTTCATCTCCTCCTCTGGCCTTAAGTCAAGTTTATATGACAGCTAGAGAGAGAGAGCGTGCGAATGTAGAAGTGTATTGCAGACTGGTTGATCAGCTACTCAAGTAAACTTCAAAGTAGACTGCAGCCGCAAGCTAGCGCACATGTTATTGTGAATTGCCTGCGTGTGTAGTGTATAGGGTTTACTTGAAATCACTGTATGTGCAGCTGGATCTGCACTGACTGTAAATCATCATAATATCATAGCTATTATGCATGCATGTAGTAGTTGCAGACAGCAATTTGTAGTCTGGTATGTACCACTGGGCAGAACGCTTGTTTCAAGCTAAGTGGCCCTGATTGGTACAGGGTGACACTCAAAGCACACCTGCATGCTACTGCATCAACGCATACACCTTCACAAACAAGATCATATGAGAGCACCAAAATACATACACAATCACACATGCAGGAGGAAGTTAACGAGCTTCGAGCGCAGTACTGACTTCAGTGGGATACAAGACGTTTCGATCCGTAGATCTTCATCAGTTGTAATACAAAACTTAGGGAAGCGCGACATTAAATAAGGGTGTGTGTGTCATTGAGTGTCAAAAGTTTGGCGGGGGGTGATGTAATGGGTGCATCTAATTAGGAGTAAAGGGGGTGATAGGCAATAGAATGAATAGGGGTGGGAGGTGAGGTAGGGTGAGGTGGCCTGGCCACCCATTACATCACCCCCCGCCAAACGTTTGACACTCAATGACACACACACCCTTATTTAATGTCGCGCTTCCCTAAGTTTTGTATTACAACTGATGAAGATCTACGGATCGAAACGTCTTGTATCCCACTGAAGTCAGTACTGCGCTCGAAGCTCGTTAACTTCCTCCTGCATCGTGAACACGCAGTAATGAACCTCTACAGTATCACAATCACACATGTGTGCAGCTATTTCACAATGCTGTCTTGGTATATAGCTTCAGAATACCAAGCATGCCTGCATAGGGCCGCCACAGCTTTGTATGAGGTATTCCGGTTGCTACAATGATAATTCACCCCTAGGGTAAGAAACAGTACGATAGTCATTGTGGAGAGCATGCCAGGTGAGGCACTTGAATCCCAAAGTCGCTGGCGGAAGAACACAACAACGACCAATTGTGGTCACTTAATATTTGTACTTCGACAGTGCCAGCATGCTCTGCAAGAATTCATACACTGCCCTGAGTGTTCCTTACCATATTTTGCTCCTTCTTTGCTGTATGCCTCTCCCTGCATTACTGATTGTGGCGCGACCACTCGAGCGTCAATAACTGTCACAGTGGGGTCACCGCCATTAGGATCCTTCTCAGCGACCACCATGACCATCCCGCCTCCAATCCCGCTGCTCTGAAAGTTAACCACTCCGAGGCACAAAAGCGTGGCCACCGCGGCGTCTACGGCATTGTTGGTTTCGTTTAGCAGGCGCTCGCCTGCCTCCTGACACAGCTCATTATCCACAGCTATCAGATTGTCTCCAGTCTGATCAGCAACTCTATCGATCCCGTCGGCCAAAGGTGTGTGTGTAGATAAAGTTGGTGCGGACGAAGTCGGCGGGCACACAATGCCACCCAAACACACGGCTGCGATTAAAATGACACTGCCGCGAGAGCACACGGCCATGTTCTGTGGCAAACAGACACTATCCCGCGCTGACTGGGTGGGGGGGTATTATTATAGCCTTGGCCATGAATACTATTGTGTCTAGCCAAGCGGTATTATAATTTATTCTTGTGTGGTCAATTAAGTAATACACAACAATACAAAGACATTAAGTGCGTATGGTGAACATATAATATGCATTATCAGTGTCTTGTGGGTCAGAGAAGAGGATAATTAGTGTCTTATCTAGAGATGTATGGTTGCGTTGGTGCTCCTGATGAGACTCACACCTACAGGAGAACAGACGTCCAGAAATGTGTGCACACTATGCAGACAACACACTCCATGGCTAGACACAGGCCTATAGATGTGTAATGTATGCGTGAGGGGATGCTGCCACTAAATGGCTAGTGGTCTGGCTCTAATAGACCACACAACAAACAGCTCACTAATGTAGTGCAGGCAAAGGCAAGAAATTACTGCAATCGTGCAATTGTGAATAGTGTATACCTATAGGATGCAATATACATATCATTATAGTAGTGTAATCCCTTTGGGATTATAATTATATATACTTGAGTATACTGGTACAACTGTAGCACACAGGAGTGGACGTGAGTGTGCAGAAAATGAGATTGTTATGTATGGCGTTTGCAGAGCAAAACAGTGTGACCGGAAGAATTAATGCCAAAATGCAAGTAGTTCTGGATCCATGCATGTATGGTTGCCCATATATCCTCTTCCAGACCCATAAGAAGGGGTGAATCAACCCTTAGACCAGTGGCAGTGGAACATGACAAGGTTTGGGGGGGACTGCATGGTGGCAAAAACAGTCAGGCAAATATAGCCACTGCTCTGGGATCAAGAATTATTGGGGGGGTCTACAGCCCCTAGCCCCCCCTCCCACCCCACCTTCCCCCTTTCCCCCTTCTGCCACCCTTGCCATAGACCATCATGGAATGCAGGTGCACGCAGGCATAACCACAGCCTAAAGAGAAAACAGAAGCCATGCAGCCATTCCCACTGAGATCATTCATCCGAAACAAGCTACAACCGCACCTACCAAGCAGCCTAGCTATGTGCAGGCTTCACAAGTAGATTATGCCTATATATGTGGCTGAAGCATCCAGCAATCATACTGGTGCACTTGGCACATCTGTGGCTGCCATGAACAGATTGCATGCAAGTCCTTTGGATGTATAACCTTCCACTGACAACTCTAAGAATCCTGGTAGAGCAAAAGGGCCTGCTTGAGTAGCTCTTTATACTTTAGCCTGGTGTGAACTCAGTCAGGGTATGTGTTTGGCAACCCATGCAATTAAATTGTCATTTCTCACATTTATCTCATTTACATTATAATCAAATTTACTTTCAATTTAAAAGAGTCATTTGCTGCTTGGGGGGTAGCCAATGTTTGGTCGAAATAATGTATAGCTTGTTGGGTACCGTGGAAGATCACTATGTTGCTAGTCTCGTACCCATATCCACATGTGCCGCCACATCCAGTACCTTTTGCAGCGGGGCACATGTGGTCTGGATACAAGATTGTTGTGTTGCCAGTTATTTCCTTTGAAGGTCATGAACTTAAGTAGAACAGCATAAGAAATTGAATGCTATAAATTTTCAGTATAGTAAGAACCTATAATTAATAAGTCTAATGACTATATAATATTCGTAGATTATAATTTGGTTGGTACAATTATATATTGATATTATGTATGCATGCACCATATGTCTTACTGTATACTGGATCGAGGTCCATGGACAGAAATGAAAAGTGGGTATGCCCGCTATGTACATGGCTATTGCATAAGTATGCAAGAGTCCAGTTTTTGCTACTTCATGAAGCACCAGATTGTAATGGCACAGATGTCATGTAGTGAATTGCCAGGTGCACGTGGTCACATTTCTAATCGTTTTGAGATCTTAGTCATTTGAATACAGCAATTTGAGCTGTTTAGATAACCCTCTTTTTGTGTTCATGCATTACCATGGAGATGCTTTTCAGTATCAATCAATCTTATATAGTTTGAAGTAGGTTCCAGAAAGTGCATGTAGGCTGGATGAGCTAGGGTTTTCAATGGATTGCACTGGTTGCACTGCAGGTTGTATACATACTGTGTAATTATGGAAGTGCAATTACAATTATGGCAGTCAGCAAAAAGGGAAGAGCTAAAGCTTATGGTTTAAACCATCAGGGGTGACCTTGGCCCCCACATACTCATGATCACTTGCCCCTAATGTTGGCAGATCTCCTCAAAGGAATTTGAAATTGAAAGTGGAGTGACAAGGCAGCAGGACTTGAGGCCAGTCAGCGACCTGTTCCCCATGTACATGACACTTTCTATATGTTCGTTGTCATAATTATTATCTAAGCATTATAGCATTGTTTTGTAGTGTCTTGTAGAAATAGTGCAGATCGAATCATACATACGTAAGTCACAGACACCTTTGCAGACAAAGATAATCATAATATTATATTGTAATAATGGTCTCTGCTTAGAGGATGAAAAAGCACAACATAATACAATTGAAAGCCCAGCATTGCCATGCAAATGAATAGATATGAACAGATAAAATGAGGAGAGGGTGTCATATGTGCATTTTTACTTGCTGTATAATCATGCATTGTTATAGTGTAAAGTCTGTAGGCTGCTGGTACATATACATGCACATCAAACAGAACAAGTTCGAGCAAGTTCAAATCGATGGTGAGCAGTGCTCCTCGGAATAGGCTTGAATGACATGTCGATCGGCAGTGCGTAGTGCCTCCTCTTTGGCTCTCCACCAACGACCATTCTTAAAATAAAGGCTCGCAGATTGTTCAAGAGAGCGATGATAAAGGGCATACATACGCTCTTTCTGCTCCTGGGAAGTTGCAGCTTTGCTAGCTCGCAAATAGTAATTGGCACTTACGCTGTGGAACCAAGCTCGATCATACAATAGTATTTCGGAATCCCTCTGCCATAAGTGCTGCTTGATTTTTGCATACAGGCTTTCAATCCTTAGGTACAGCTTCGTACGAAATGCTGCGAACCCATGGCACATCATGAGGTAATCTTCAACAATCATCAGTAGCCTGAAAGCACTGATCATTGCCGCAAATGTATCAGCCCTGGCCCAATCATCCTCAAGAGTTTTTATTAGCCGAAGAGTCTCGATTGCATACTCATAAACTTGCATAATCACATTTACTGAGAGAGTGTGCTCTTTCTCATTAACTTCATAGATCCACCGGCCAATGGTCACAGTGTAGTAAGGAGCTAGGAAGAAGTTATCAGGATCAAGCTTCTTCATGTCATTGTAGCAGGCTCTCACCTTTGCAAGTGCAGTTTTTTGATCAGCAAACTTAATGCCCCAAGCAACTGCATACTGTGCCATGAAACGGGCTATTTCATAGTCAGGAGTATGACGATCCTCATGCATCTGTTGCCACAGTTGTTTCCAATGTGCAGACAGGTGTGCGATGGTTTCAGGGGTGCTAACAGTACCAAATGACATGGTGCTTGCTTTAACCAATGGATGGACACTGTCACTTGCTACACAAATGCGCCAAGCCGCATGAGCAGCTTCAACATTGTTTCCAAGGAGTTTACGACTGGAACGGTAATGCGCAATTAACCCTTCTCCACTACAGCTCACCCTGCGAAAGAAATATTGTAAACCAAATGGTTGCAGTGAATGAACAGGAACCCTAGGTACTAGCTCTTGAGACCCATGTGATCCTTGGCAGCTTTCCTGTTGAGCAGCATATGCAGAGAGTGCTACTGGTTCCTCGTCAGTTGGCTCATATTCATGAACTACTTGTCGACCTGGTACATTATCAGTTATTGGATCAGACATGGTAGTACCAGATATGTTGATGCGCTGGAAAGTCCCAGAGCTCAGTATATATGTTATACTTGCTGGCTTCCTTCTCACCTTCAGTACAGAACTGGTTTAGCAATATAGAGCCACCTGCAGTACTGGCCTCGACCTGCAGAAATAACAAAGAAACTTCAGTCAGACTCTCCTAAAGACTTTCAATGGTTTCCTAAGAGTTTATATAAACAGCATCTCTCTTTTATCCTAAAGATCCTTCTTGATAGCTAGGTGAACAGGCAGAGGGACTGGGTAGTTTGCTAATTGATTTGTCGGAACCGACCAATGGGCTTTCAGTTTTCCTGAATCAAGTCAGTTATGGATATACATGTAGTTTGCAGCTGTCAGCTCAAAAAGGTATAGTTGTGCAGGCTTTAATTAAACTGCCAAGTGGCCAGTAGCCAGGCTGACATTTTCTCAGACTCCGTGCTCCCAAAAGACAGTCTGGGAAATAACAGCCAAATGTTGCTATGACCTTGGACCATTGATACAAGCAAAATGACAGTCAGTCATACAAATCTAGGGCCCTTCTTGGGCAGTACAAGCACTTCTCCTATGATGAATGCATTGGTGCCTGTATACTATTCATGGGCAGTTGCACGTCAACACTACAAGGTGGCATATCCATCCATGCACAGGCTCACACCCAGGAGCCCGCCATTCAGGCTGGGAAAACAGCCAGACCAGCAAAAACTGCTATTGTACATATTGATAGTTTAGGTTTGTGGTTACCCATCTATGGAAAGTCCCTCCTTTGTGGCTATTCAGTACTAATGGATAGTTTGAACCCTTGAACTAACATAATTAAAGCTTGTGTACTAATCTGTTTGGATGATCAGCCTCAACCAAGTTAACATGCTTGTAGTTAACTACACCCTGAATGCCAAGCAAAACAATAACATTATTGTTTTGTAACTTGGTCGCTTACGGGTATAAGTGTATAGCTACTTTTTGCTGATACAGTGGAACCCCACTATACAACCACTTTGGTTTAGTCCCAAATCCATGTACACATGTATTATGTATTGGATTGCATCTCAGAATTAAGACCACCTCGGAAATAAGACCACTGCATAGTCCAGATGGTGGTCTTGCAAGGGGCTATATATACTCATGAGCTAAACACATGATGACAAAGTAGGGGTATAGCGGCTAGACTATACCAAGATCAGATATCTCAGCTACGTAGGCCGGTGCCATATGCAACAATAGCTAGGCTACCAGAAATCAGAAGCGTCATCTCTCGGCTCCCAGAAGTATGGCTAGAGACAGGGCATTCGTACAGCCCACACGAAACAATAGCCACGCCCCTCGAATCCCTCAGGTCCTTCGTTAGTCCTTCCTCCTATCGCCTAGCCCTCAACGTCGCCAACGAGCCGTACATTGGCTGCTTCGTAGCAGAGCGCCTTCTATGCAATTACTGGTATATGTTTCACCATCTCTCCAGCAGCTAGCGTAGGACTTTTATATGCCAGTACTGGGGGGTTGTATCCCGGCGTACGCACGACAACGAGCACGGCCGAACATGCGAGCTACGTACGTAGCTACCTAAACCCCACAGTCCCCAGCCCGGGATGTGTTGTTTGCTCTCTACGACGCCCGCTACCTTTAATTTTTGCTGACGATCCCTCCCACTCCTACTACAGTTTGTCCACACTCACTTGCCGTTCATGGATGTGTCACTTCTCGGATATACGTACGCCTCCTTCTGTGTAATCGGGACATAGCTACAGTAATGTTCATGCTTCAGTGGTTCAGTGCTGAACCGGTCTGAATCGGTTTATACTTGAGTTCTTGACCCCTTGGTTGGTGTCCACTAATGAAAAGCTCTGGGATGCAGTCCAGCAGGCGCCATAGGTGTAGTGGGTCACTATAGCTGGCAAGCAAAGACAGTTTGCATTGGCATGCAGGAGAACATGGGTATATATAACATATATAGCTATTAATTGGCAGTTTCACCAATTCACTGCTAGCTACCAATATAATATTATCATACAATTAAATCCATATTTAGCTAAGTTAGCTCAAGCTAATTATAATTATGTATGTGGTAAGGATTCATGTGTGGATAATAAATATTAGTTCAAGAACCATCATGCATGGGAGTTGCATTTGAGTGATGTCATGGCAACGTCATAGCAACTATAATAATTAAACGACTAGATAGAGCCATTGCCTAATACATACAATGTGTCATCAGCTCAAACTGAAGCCAGCATCTTCTTGATCTCTGCAGTGGCCTGACCTGCATGGGTTGAGACCCTGCAACAGGAATCGGAGATGGAGGAGTACATACGTGTAAGATGCATATATATGGGGTGAGACTGGGAAATGGTACCGTACATACTGCTACATAAGTATGAATTCCACAGGAACAGTGATGGAAGGTGCATGGATCTGGTAAGCTGAGATCGTAATGAGGCTTGGGACTTTAGAGACACTGGATCTTGTGTAAAATGTGAAATGATCCTATTCGAGGCTCAAATGCACAAGTAAACAACATATCCATTCAGGGTAGAATGTACAAGTGATTTTGTGTTCCAGGTACTATGCTATTTCACAGTGCCATATAATCCCCCCCTCCACCAATGTACAAGTAGCCTCTCTCACCTTTGGGCATGTCTTGGTGCAGCTCATGATGATGGTGTGACAGCAATTGACTGAGAAGGGATCCTTGAGTTTCTGCAGTCCTCCTTGGTGAACTGGTCCTGCACCAGGAGGACGAACGCCAAATGAAGGTGTGCACATGCAAGAGTACTGGGCATGCAATGTGGAATAATACACATGCACACACACACACACACACACACACACACACACACACACACACACACACACACACACACACACACACACACACACACACACACACACACACACACACACACACACACACACACACACACGCACGCATGCGCACACACACATGTACTCACCCTGCTATCCACCATCCACCGATAGACCTGCATGAGTACAGCAGGTCCAAGTTACTTGTCACCGTTCCACCAGTAGGAGGGGCAGGAGGTGCTGCAGCAGGCACACAGGATGTACTCATTCAGAATGTCCAGCTTCCTTCTGTCTTCCACTGACTGAAAGTGTGCTACGTTCCTAAGCCCCACAGTCCCTCAAAGCAATAGACTGCTAGCTAGCTACGACGTCTGCTATATAATGCTGATGATCTCTCCTGCTTCCGTTTGTTCACACTTACCGGCTCTGTTCATATAGACGTCACTCACTAATTATACCTCTCTGTATACATGAACCAGTCTGAATCGGTTTGTACTTGAGAGCGTTGGGATCCAGTCCTTGTGGGATCACCCTAATTAAGTAATGAAACGGTAGTAGACTGCACCCTAGTTGTGCATGCAAGACACCCCCCCTGCAGGGGGTCTGCTGCATGAGACTAAACTGCACCCTACTTATTACACTAGGACAACAAAGATGCAGTGGGTCTAGCATGAACATGTGTAGACTGTTTGCATGTAGAGGAGCCTTTACCACATGGTGACCACACAATAGGCTCAATTATATTTGCACATGAAATTTTCACAGGTGTTTTCGTGCATAATGCAAGTGATTTGTTGTATGATTCAAGTTCATGTTACACTTTCATTGGTATGTGTTCACAAGTTGAGAATTAATTAAGAAACATTGCTGATTTGCTGAAGGTCAAGGAAATAATGACAGAGGAGTCTACAGTACATTGTGTTAAATTGATAAGTGATGTAGTGTCATAGTATGCATGCCTTGTGCTCATTGTTTGCTACAGAAACCAGTTACAGCATTCAAAGCATTAATTAAGGCATGACTTGAGATTTCTGCTCAAGTTCTTTCACAAGGTCTTCATTACCACTGTGCCTTGCTTCCTGCAGAGCCCTGAGGTGACGGCCATTTGCTTTGTACAGGAGAGCTGCTGTGAAAGCCGACGCTTTACATTCGGCACTGTTGCAATTATTTTTCAGATATGTTGCTCGAGCTCCATGGTACCATGCTTGATCATAGATCAGTACATTCCACTGTGACAAGCAAAGATCTAGCTTAGACATGAGAGATCCAATCCTCAGGTGGAGGTACTGACACATCTCGGAATGAGGGTGGCAGTGCATATAGTATTGCTCAGCAAGCATCATAACATAAAAGACACTTACTCTCACACCAAAAGTATCTGTTATGGCCCAGACCTCCTCAAGAGTATCTATCAACCTTAAGGTCTCATCTATGTAAGTCAGAACTTCCTTCATAGCTGCATCAGTGAGTGTACAATTGCGGATGTGAGTTTCGTAGATCCAGCGTCCAATGGTCACAGTGTAGAATGGGGCAAGAAAGAAATTGTCTGCACCTCGCTGCACCATTATCTGGTAGCACTCCAAAAGCATTTTCAGTGCTTTTTCATGACCTCGAGGTTGGTATTCATATGCCCAAGCAAGTGCATACTGCACCATAAAACTGGCTATCTCGTAATCAGGAGTACAACAGACCATCTGTTGCTGCAGAGCATGCCAGTATTGCTCTACATAGGGAATGGTTTCAGGAGTGCTAATAACACTGAATGACAGGGCACAGGCTTTAATTACCGGATGAATGCTCTCATCGTCTGCAATTCTGTGCCAAGCCACATGTGCCGCTATCACATTGCTACCAAGGAGCTTGCGACTTTGACAGTACATCTTAGTTAATTCGTTTCCAGTACAGCTTACTCTTCGCCAGAAGTATTGCTCTCCCTTTGGTTGCAGTGGGTGCCTGTCAAACTGGTAAGGCACCAACTCACATGGCCCATCTCCTCCCCTTTCTTCTTGACATACTCCAACTCCTTCCTCTCTGTCAGAGGGACACATCTCAACACCACTAACAACATTGCTATCTAACTGTTGTGTTATGTCACATTCAGCACAAATTGCTGTGTCTGTGTGAAGTTCTGTCCCATTCTCCATTTTCTCTCTCCCAGTGACAAGTTCAGCTCTCCCTTCTTGATAGCCACATTCTTGCGATTGGCTTGTCTCTGGTACATCCATCATTGCCATCCTCTAGATCTGTTGTAAACCAGCAGCTCCAACTTGAGTAGAGTGTTATTAGCTACACTATATACCTACATAAGAATAGTAAATGGATGAGGAAGTGAATAAGTAACTACCTATAGCATAATCAATTATTATCAATGCTATAATTTGTCATTATAAATTTGTTCAGATGAGAAAATCCAGTGAGAGTTCACATGTCATACTTGTGATGTCTAAATTTGGAATGAGCCCCATAAAAAGTGGCTATGAATACTCCTTTACTAATGTACTAACATGCTGCTGAATCAAGTTTAATACAAATTTAATACAAGAAGGGAGATTCTACGCGGCGTGAGCACACCCGCAAAACCGGCGACACAGCCCACCTGACCACGTGGGTTCGCCATAAGGAACCAACCTTTAGTTCTTACATACATAGCTGATATGTTCGAAGTCTCTAGTTAACATTCCAGCACTCAAGCTAGCTATAACATGTAGCCATACTGTACCTGATCTGTCGTGCCGTTGGTCGATCGCGACTCACTTAGTCTTGCCATTCGTCATTCCGCCAAAAACGAGAAACTCTCAGCACTCTGAGTCGACACGCATCGTCGACAGTTTCCGACAAACTACTCTTTCCAACCGGTGTGAGTCGGTTCTGTGGAACCTTTACTATTAAATTTAGCTATCGTTATCGGTGTAATACAATATCACTGCGTCCCATGGCGCCGACATGTCGGCGCCATGGTACACTGACTGTTGTTGCTGAAGGGCGCGCCCTGGACCAGAGGTATCTTCAGTAGTGCACGAATGATATGTAGTACACCACACCACACACACACACACACACACACACACACACACACACACACACACACACACACACACACACACACACACACACACACACACACGCACGCACGCACACACACACACACACACATGCACGCACGCACGCACACACATATATACACATCGCATAACCCAAAATGAAGGTTGCATGCTGCATCAATAAAGGAATAGTGGTGACTGCACAATTATGTTGCACTTTTCATGTAGGTAGAGGTGCATAATGTGCAACATCACTGCAGTATGCAAACCAACCCATTCACAATAGGTACACAAGGCCTAGGTATACAGAAGATGGACTCATCCATGCCATGACTAGCCATGGTACTCCCACAACAAGACAATATCAGCTGCAATTATTTAATGTTGCAACATGTTTATTACTTGGGGGCAGCACTAATTAATGTAAAGCAACATTTGCTTACTAGCGCAATGCATGCTAGTCTCACGTATATGTAGTCGACACCCATTTGGCTTTGACTGCGGTGCATGCAATGCAACAAACTGAGCGTAATGAGTATGTATCTACACATATTCCTTGGATAAGAGTTCAGAATAACATACATTGTCTTGACGTCCAAGCCATTATAATGAAATACTGTATACCAAGTCAGCACGTACAACTGATACAATAACAGCATACCTATATAATAGTACATACGCAGAGTGTGCAGGGACCTATTGTCATATCACATTCAACACCACAGTACAGTGCATCACTCAATGTGTCATCAGCTTAAACTGAGGCCAGCATCTTCTTTATCTCTGCAATGGCCTGACCTGGGTTGAGACCCTGCAGCAAGAAAGATGGAACAGGTAAGACTAGGGTAAGATTACTGAATAGTAGTGTATTTTGCGGGTAGAGCATGAATCCCACAGTAACAGTGATGGAAGGTGGACCTGGTGAGAAGATGTAGAGTAGTAATAAGACATGTGGGGTTTTAGAGACATATGAATGTGTGCAATATGTGAAATGAGTACATTGTTTGATGCTCAAACACACACAAGCAAAACTCGAAATGTAATCAGGCTAAAGTGTGTAGTGATTTGGCATTCCAGCTACTACAGTATGTTAAGCCACAGTGTCATGAATACCCCCCCCCAACCCCATAAGAAGCTTCTCTCACCTTCGGGCATGTCTTGGTGCAGCTCATGATGGTGTGACAGCGATAGACTGAGAAGGGATCCTTGAGTTTCTGCAGTCGCTCCTTGGTGAACTGGTCCTGCACAAGGAGAAGGAAAACAAAGGAAAGGTGTGTACAAGCAAGAGTATGGAAAATGTAGTATGAAACAACACACACACACACAATTGGATACACATAATGTACGTATATTGAACTTGAAGCTGCCCACAGTATGCAGTATCATGATATCATGGCCCTAGGATGCCTGGGCCAGTGGCAGGAAGTGGGTCCTGGCTGACAGAGCCTCCTATGGACCACTCTCCTGTGCACAGATGATGGCACTCCCCTTGGGTTGCGAATCCAAAGGCAAGTAAGTTAGTGAACCACAATCAGAATCTGGACTATTCCACATGAAATCATTGTTGAGTGTCTATGATGAAACTGATTGTGGCTGTGGACCCTGGGCTTGGCAGCTATTGGGCACCGAATATCCGTCTGGCCATGGAGCAGGCACCAGCACACGACTGATCCCTGTACATAACCCTCAATGGCTGACATGGTTTCCAGTCACTAAACCACTGCAAATGATCCCAGGGTTGTGGTGGAAGGATCGGTAAAGGTAGCGAAGTTTGTGCCGTGGGTTTGATGGTTACTAGATGTCTTCTACAAACTCATGCTCAACACTGCATTTGATGACATTGCACACACACATACACACACACACACACACACACACGTACACACACACACACACACACACACACACACACACACACACACACACACACACACACACACACACACACACACACACACACACACACACACACACACACACAAACACACACACACACGTACTCACCCTGCTATCCACCATCCAACGATAGGCCTGCATGAGTACAGCAGGTCCAAGGTACTTGTCACCGTTCCACCAGTAGGAGGGGCAGGAGGTACTGCAGCAGGCACACAGGATGCACTCATACAGACCATCCAGCTTCTTTCGGTCTTCTACTGACTGAAAGTGTGGCTTCATCTCCTTCTCTTCCCCATCGTCCTTCCGCTGAAGATAAGGTTGGATTCTGGCATACTGCTCGTAGAAGTTGGTCATGTCTGGCACAAGGTCCTTGACCACATACATGTGTGGGAGTGGGTACACCTTGACGGGCTTGCTGGAGGTGGAGTCAATCTTACTGCACAGCCACAAGCGGATAAGCAGGACTTTTCACACAAGGTTTAAATAGAACCACTTGCAAGACATTCAGCAATCAGAATTACCACAGACCAGACATACACAATGCAGCAAATACTTACAGTACACCTCACTATCACTATGCACACTATATTATACTGGAAGTACTCTATACCTAGGGCTACAATAAGTGTATAATCTCTGGTATACACACACACACACACACACACACACACGCACACACACACGTACGCACACACACACACACACACACACACACACACACACACACAATCTATACTCACCAAAGACATGCAAGAGTGTTATTTCCATTAATGTTCATAGCACAAGACCCACATATCCCTGAAGGGAGAAGGGAGTGGATTGAGATACTAGGTGACACTCTACAGGGCTTGTGAGATGTGTACAACTACATGTGCTTCTGTGTTATGGCATGTAATAACTTAGTGGTGCAAGAATGGTTGCCCAGATACATGGGAGCCTAGTGAAACTTCGATTAAGCATTAAATGAATTTAACACATTAAAACTATCCCTATAGCTACGTAGTGAGAGAACAGAACTGTAGTGCACTTGGAATACAAATATATAGAGTCAAACCTCAATGTCTTGCAGAAACAGCAAGTAATAGCTACATTTAAGATGTACCATCAATATACGTATCTTACAATCTTGCAACAAGTGTACAGTTGAGTGGACAAGCTGCTTTAGCACCACTCACCTTCCCGACATGACCTCCTGAAGGTCAGCGTAGGGTCAATTTCATTCTTGATCTTGATCAGCGCATCCAAGACCATTGGTCCACAGGAGTTCATATCAACCTCATAAGTCTGTACCCTTGGCTTCTCTCCAGGCTTCTCAGGGTCCTGTATAGGGCACAGCGGTCAACACCAGGCTGACTGCATGAATACCTACTCAGTACACAGTGACTGTAAGTAGCCAGGAATATGAATACACACATGTACATAGCCTCATGTGCTACAAGAGAGAAGAAGTCTATTTCAAGGAATGCAGTACCCAACAGTACAGTGGGGTGAATAGATAACTAAGGAACATGGCACTTTCCCAGGTTTCAGCAGCAATGACGGCACCACTTTTAACTGCTAACCAACCAAGATTTGCCTCCCCCTCCCCCCCCCCCCCCCCACGATAGACACTAGAGTGTCTATGCCACCACACACAATGTTGGACAAAACACAGCATCCACTATCTCCCCCACTGACCCATCTGTACACGTTGAACTTCTTTATTCTCATTTCCACGGGCTGGCTCTCAGTTGCTGCAGCCGTCTGAACACACCGCAAGGAAGCCTGCGGACAAGACATACCAACACCAAATCGTTCGAACTTAACTGAACTAATGGACAAAATCCTTAACATTCATCATTTTTCTAAGTTAGCTGAATTGACCTATATCCATGTGGGCAAGTGTCACAACCCTAGATAGAACCACACCACAAATACCAATAGGCAGTTTCATGGTTGAACAAGTAGAGAACGGAGTAATATCAGATAAGGCCGTATTTCTCAGCTACATAGGCCAATGTTTCTAAAAGAGCAGTAATTCCATTAAACATGGAGTTCACGGAAGTAAGGAGTCGTCCTACCTGCTGTGAGACCAGCGGCCTACACAAATGAAGCAATTTGCCTCTTCCTAAAGCCGCCATTTTTCAAGCTGTCGCAAAAACTCACTAACTTGCGCAACCAAGGACAGGTTTAATATTCGTAGTAAGCCCTCACAACCTGTATAAATTCGTCATACTGGCAGAGGAAGGGGGGCGAACTCGACGGTAGGAAGGAAGCAAGGGAGCTCTTCGATACGCACACGCATATAGTGCCTGGTTGAACGGCTTACATTCACTGTAAAGGATGGACCAGCCGGCTAGGTTTGAGGACCACTTTTGGGTGAGTTGACGCGACATAGACGATACTTTGACTCCAAGGTGCCAAATCGAAAATGCCTTGGTCCATGTCCAGCGACGTAACAGAACCATGTTGCTGTAATGCATGAAGAGTGCCATGGGTGGTTCTTCTTTTCCATCACACACCGCGTCGATTCCTCCAGGGTGTATTTTTAGCGTGGGCGGGACTCTACAATTGAAGAAGGCGCTTGTGTATAATGCAAGCCTTAAGTCAATGTACACAGTTTTTGTAGTGAGGTGATGAGGTATGCCTATGGCCGCAGCCCTCTCCGTCTGCTACACTAGTCTGCTCTGTTCTTAAGTTGTGCCCATCCCTATCACTGACACGAGATGTTGACTGTGGATACGAACTTTCTTTTAGCTATTCATTATGTCTAGATAGCTTATGTCTAGATTCTGTTACGGAACAACTGCAATAAAGGAACACACGCTCGCCCGGGGCGTTTAGCGCATGTTAGGCCATGGTTAGGCTTAAGGCTGGCATTTATATTAGGCAATAAATGCCTACAGGCGTTGTCCCTTTATTGCGGTTTATCCTCTGTTACTTTCCCAGACACTGCCAGGCAGTACCATAGCTACGCGTTTCCTTAAGTATGTGGTTTATACCTTGTGTCTGAAGTTTAAAACCCTTCTCTATGTGTATCGCATCTTATCTCCAATGTACGAGTGTACCTACCTGATTGAATAATGATATGGTCCTCCTGTGTGGGTGTGTGGGTGTGTGGGTGTGTGGGTGTGTGCGTGTGTGTGGGTGTGTGGGTGTATGTACACGTGTGTGTGTGTGTGGGGGTGGGTGGGTGTGGGTGGGTGTGTGGGTGTGCATAAACTGACAAGTATACTTACACTGTATATGTGTTTGGCAGGGGTGGGAGGTGGAGAGTGAACGAGCTGTTTTATATTTCAAGTTATATTCAGTGACATCATCGCATTTCACACCTTCTGCCACTTCCTCCCCTCACTTCCCAGGGTGAAGGCCTCAAGGGCTTTGACATCCTGCTACAGAACCACAAGGCCAGTGTTAACGCCAGCAAAGAACTCATGGATTACTTGAAGGAGAGGGCAGGCCTTGAAGAGACTTATGTCAAGTCACTTCAACGCATGCACAAGACACTGCTCCAAGTGACAGAACCTGCTGTTGGGTGAGTAAGGGGAGGGGAAGGGTATGGTGGAGTGAGTGGGGGGGAGGGGCAGGGGTGTGGTGAAGTGAGTAAGGGGGAGGGGCAGGGTATGGTTGAGCGAGTAAGGGGGAGGGGCAGGGTATGGTTGAGCAAGTAAGGGGGAGGGACAGGGGTGTGGTTGAGGGAGTAGGGGGAAAGGCAGGGTATGGTTGGGCGAGTAAGGGGGAGGGGCAGGGTATGGTTGAGCGATAGAGGGTTATGAGGGTGATGACTGTGGACACTCTATACTGTTTGTGACATGCCTTCCTCACAGCTCACTCAAATCCATACTTGCACATCTACATAATGTCCTGCATAGCTAAACATCCCACTGAAAGTGTTCCACTACAGGTGTTGGAATACAGGTGCTTTGAATGAATGTTGAATATTCCTGTACATTCCTGTACTTACCAAATGTTGCTGTTTTGTGTTGTGGGTAGGCAGATAGAGTTGAATGCTGCCAAGTGTTTAGTATGGCTTCCACTCAACCCTACTGCTGCTCACCCCAGAGCAACATGTGGTTGCAGGCTTCATTCTGGTGTAACCCCCTCCTTGCTACGTATGTATGTATTCAGGTGTTTTTACCCGGTGTGGGCAGTGATGGTGGCATCGCTGGAGGACATGTGTGGAGTGCACCACGAGTTAGAGCAGACCATGTTGGCCCTGTACAAAGAAGTGGAGGAGTACCACCAAACACAGAAGGAAAGGCAAAAGGCAGAGGTACGTACAGAGCTGCACCTAACCTCCACCATCCTTGCACTAGTTGGAGGCCTATCACAGTAATATTGTGCTGGGGCTGATATTGCGTACAAGTTACTACAGGTGTGCTGGTATCAACACAATGATGTACTGTAGTGCTGTACGTAGCTTATGTCCCAGGTGTGTCCACCTATTAGTTATTTGAGTCACGCTCAGCTAAGTTTTTGTAACAGCTAAAGAAGATCCACGGATTGAAACGTCCTGTTCCAAATTGAAGTGACTGCTGGGTTCATGCTCCAGTATCTACCACCACATTCTACTCACACAGCGATGAACCCCTACCATTGATCTCTTGTGTATAGCATGTACTTTGTGCTACCATGACAACCACGTCCTTCTGCTCTCTGTAGCTGAAAGGAGAGATTGACGGAGCCAGAGAGTGCTACCTCACCTTTGAAAACTTGGGGAACACTGTGCAGAAGGTGACTCCTACAGTGTGTGCACTAGGACCATAGGAGAGAACTCAGTGGTGTCGTTTGTACACTTTCACATGGACCTGTTAAACCTGGGTCAAATTCAGATTGACCTGTTCACATGCACTGATGTGAACAAGTTGAACTGGTTGCATGTCAATGTGAAAGTGTATTAGTAGTGTTAGCAGTGTTGCACACTAGGTGGGAGATAATTGATCTCTCTCTCCCCTTCCCCTCCCTCCCCTCCCCTCCCCCACACCTCTCCCCTCCCCTCCCCTCCCCCCAGACCAAGAAGACCTACAAACATTGTGCTCATGAAGTTGCTGTGCTGAAGAATGAGATCCCTCTAGCACCAGCTAAATCAAAGGAGAAGGTAGGGGGGAAAGTTGTTGGTTGTGTGAGTAGCTGTATATACTGTATGTACTGTACATATGTACACTGCATATGTACGTACGTATGTATGTACGTTCACCATGCTCTGTCTCATTTGTCACTGTAGCTGGAAGATAAAGCAAAGAAGATGGATGTGAGACTTCAAGATGCCCGTGAGCACTTCTCTCATCCTCTCACTCACTCTCACACATACATACACATGTGCACACATTCATACCAGTCTGAAGTTACCAGCCCACTCCTCCCATTCCCTCCAGGTGAGGAGCACAAGGAGGCAGTGTCCCAACACTGTAAGCTTGTCATGGACACACAAGGCAAGATGAAGGAGGCTTTCCAGGTGCAGTGAAGGGAGGGAGGGAGGGAGGGAAGGAGGGGAGAGAGAGGGGGAAAGGAGGGGAGGGGAAGGAGGGAGGGAGGGGGGGAGAGAAGGGGAAGGGAGGGGAGGGGAAGGAGGGAGGGAGGGAGGGGAGAGAGAAGGGGAAGGGTGGGGAGGGGAAGAGATGTGCATGATGTGTAGGGTGGCTCAGTAATACAGACTACTGCTGTGTCCTGTTCCTTCTCTCCCTTGCTTCATGAGCTGTGCTACTCCCTCTACGTACCTACAGAAGTTCCAGTCACTTGAGGAGGAGCACTTGCAGCAGCTCCTTCTCTTCACTACCAAGTACACTTCTGCCTTTGACTACTACCACCGCCAGCTAGGAGAGGTGAGGGGCATGTATAGACAGACTGACTGACATACACTGAACAGTGTGACTTCATTTGCATGTTCATTCATCTCCTCTCTTCCCTCCCCTCCCCTCTCCTCCCCTCCCCTTCTCCTCCCCTCAGACCCACACCAACATGTGTGCCAAGATGAACTCTCTTCCAGTACAGCTACTCATTTCACAGTTTGCTCTGAAGAAAGCAACAGGAATGGAGCGACCTGGTAAGATTTCACCTTGTGAAGTCAGTGTAGCGTGGCTGGTCTCTTTCCCATCCACTCGCCCTGCTCTGCCCAAGTGTGCCATGTGTGACCCTCTCCTTTGTGTACTGTGCATAGGTCCTCACCTGTTTAAGGAGATTAATATTTCTGAGCTGGCAACTAATCTGGCACAGAACGAGCAGCAAGGAAAAGGTACACACGGCACCCACCTACCCCCCACCAACCCCTCCCCCTACCAACCCCTCCCCCTACCAACCCCTCCCCCTACCAACCCCTCCTACCAACCCCTCCTACCAACCCCTCCCCCACCAACCCCTCCCCCTACCAACCCCTCCCCCTACCAACCCCTCCCCCTATCAACCCCTCCCCCTACCAACCCCTCCCCCTACCAACCCCTCCCCCTACCAACCCCTCCTCCTACCAACCCCTCCCCCCCATGCACGCACTCATGAACTCAGCGTGTGCTATAACTAGTGCATATCTGCTGACATGTACGACGTCCAACTCTTTCTTTGCAGGCAAGAGCAAGAAGCTGTTTGACCGACGTAACACGGCATCACGTCCTTCAAGCCGTGACACAGCTCAACCAGCAGCTGCTGCTGGAGGAAGCCCTGACAAGAGACCTCCAGAAGTGGATGAGGAGGGCTACAGCATTCGACCAGCCGATGCATCTGAGATAAAGTTTGATGATGATGAGCAGAAGCAGTGGTCCAGCGACAGTGACGATGATGAGGGTGAGTGTGCTAGTGGTCCCTTGACCATTGTGTAACTGCTCTATTACTTTGTTACAGTAATATAATATCACATGACTGTCACGTGTCTGCCAACTGATGTCGTACGTAATTGGTAGAAGGTTTAGAAATTGGTGTGTTATCATATTTGAGCTTCCATCATCTTCCTACATTGCATCTCTGCAGATCAACCCAGGAACAAGTTTAAGAACCTCACCATTAAGGGAAAGGAAGCAGTAAAAACAGCTACTGCTGATGAGCTCATGTCTATCAAGCTGGCAGTACCCACATTAGGGACAGGCCCCTCTGTGTCCAAAGCGAGTAGCTCAGGCTCGATCAACAGTGAGGGAAGAGGGAACAGTGGGGGAGGGAGGGGAGAGAGGGAATGGAGAGGGAAGGGAGGGAATGGGAGGGGGAGGAAGGGAATGGAGGGGGAGGGAGGGAATGGGAGGGGGAAAGGAGAGTGAGACATGGAAAGAAGCTTGCTAGTGTTCTTGTCAAAAGTTTCTTCCTCTGTTCCAGGAGTTGGATTGCCCAAATCAAAATCAGCCCTTTCCTCTGGCAGTGACCTAAGGTTAGTGGAACCACCCATACAAGAAGCACTGGTTAGTTTGTTCAGGTTTGCATGACGTACAGAAGCTGAAGTCTCTAGACGTACATAGTCCAGCAGAGCCTGCTTATCCAGTCACACCTCTGGGCCCCACTGAAACATACGTACGTAGCTGCTTCGGACAGGCGGCTGTATTGCAGATGTGCTGTGATAGTATTAAGGCATAGACAGTGGACTGTCTTGTGCGGTGACTACTGTACAATCTTACCTGTGTAGCCAAGGGTAGCTCTCTTTGTAAGTCACTGAGAGTAACTTCTGAGATAAGTGCAAGTGATGTAACTTACGTAGCCAGACAAGCTTTCTCAATATGTACGTACATATGTATAACCAAATGTTATGGTACTTGTATAGTGTGTTTGTGGTGTGGCAGCCCTGGTGCACTCATGCATGCTGTCACCTGCCCATCTTCTTATGCCCCTCTCTCCGTCTTGTATCACTCTCTGTTGCTTACAGTGGAAGCCGTTTAGAGACATCCTCTGTGGACATCCTAGACATTGACTTTGGGGGGTCTGCTGCTGGCCCACCTGCAACCTCTGCCTCCACCGTGACCACCAGTGGCAATGTGGACCTGCTGGCAGGGCCAAACACCCTCCCGTCCCCCCTCTCTCCCATCACAATCACACCTTCCCTCTCCTCCAATACCTCTGCAACGTCTGTCTCAGCTCAGCCGCCAAAAGAGGAACTAGGATTTTCAGCTGATTTCTCAATTCCAAACCACCAACAGCCACCCCCTAAGGAAGGTAGGTGTGGTCAGTGTGGGTGTGGTCAGTGTGGTGAAATGTACGTTGTGTTGTGTGTACACTCCTTCATCCAACCACCTACAGTAACTTAGTCTTGTGTGCTAGCTCTATCATTGTGTGTGTAGAATAGCAATAAGATGCTAGCAGAGAAGTAGGGGCTAAAAGCAAGACTATTGTAAACTCACGTTTCTGTGATCTCCCACACACATCACCCTGACCTTCCCACACGGTATCCTCCCACCCTCACCTTCCTTCTTTCACACACCCCACCACCCATACGTACTCCCCCTTCCCCTCCCTGTCCTCCCCTCCAGCTCCAGAAGGCACCAGTTCTTCAACACCCACTGCCCGGCCCAGACAGAACAGTGTCAATGCTCAAATGAAGGAGCTGGATGCAGCGCTCAGTGGAATGCTCCAGAGCAGCTCAGAACTGGAAACAGATGGCTCATCTGTGACAAACACACCGTCAGACACGCAGAAGGCCTCTCGTCCGCCACAAGCTGTGGAACAGTTTGCAACATCCCTTGCTAGCACGACTACCGTACCTCCACAGCAAGCCCCACCCCCTACAGCCCAGCCAATCATTGCTTTGCCCCGCCCACCACAGTATGCAAGTGGTCGTAGACGTCAGAAAGGCGGAGGTACCCCAGGTCCGCTTTCCTGCCTGTTACCCTCTCAGTGTAGTAGTGACTGCATAATGCATGCCTGTGTGTTGAGGCTGAGTGTTCACACAGTGTACTGTATTGCATGTGGACATGTTGTTTGTGTGTTGAGGGTGAGCTGTTCTGTGCAGGTCAGTCTGACAGTCCTCTCATCACCCTGAAGTCACCTTCTCCAACACAACCACCCTCGTTTCCTGGCAACGGTGAAGCCGCATCCCCTGTACCAAGCAAGCGAACCACTGTAGGAGTGCATCTAGGTGGTACAGAATCCCCACAAGTGAGCTGCAATACATGCGCATGTATACATGTGTGTGGGGTGAATACGGTCTGTTCATACTGTATGTATGTCACTCATCAAACACACAGATGCCGCGTCCACCTTCCCGAAGCAGTCTGACATCAAACTCCTCAGGGAATGCCCCTTCGGAGTACCTCACCCCGCCCTCAGGCTCCTCCACACCCCCTATACAGGCCAAGGCCACTGATGCCCCACCCACAGAGGCAGGCCCCCAATCCGCTCCCACTGTTGTGGTGCCTATTGCAGCTGCCTTCATCGAAACAGTCAATGTAATCTTTAAAGGAAATCGTGAAAACAGTCCACTGCAGTGAGTCTGCTGGCCTGTATATATCCTGTATGTCTGCTGGCATGTATATATCCTGTATGTCTGCTGGCATGTATATATCCTGTATGTCTGCTGGCATGTATATATCCTGTATGTCTGCTGGCCTGTATATATCCTGTATGTCTGCTGGCATGTATATATCCTGTATGTCTGCTGGCATGTATATATCCTGTATGTCTGCTGGCCTGTATATATCCTGTATGTCTGCTGGCATGTATATATCCTGTATGTCTGCTGGCCTGTATATATCCTGTATGTCTGCTGGCCTGTATATATCCTGTATGTCTGCTGGCATGTATATATCCTGTATGTCTGCTGGCCTGTATATATCCTGTATGTCTGCTGGCATGTATATATCCTGTAAGTCTGCTGGCATGTATATATCCTGTAAGTCTGCTGGCATGTATATATCCTGTATGTCTGCTGGCCTGTATATATCCTGTATGTCTGCTGGCATGTATATATCCTGTATATGTCCTGTGTGTCACTGACAGTATAAATCCTGTATGTTGTGTGTAAGATTGTATTATTATTTCTATTTATAGTACGTGCAACACTGAAGCACAGTCCAACTAATGTGCGAAATTGTGAACAATGCCATCACCTGGTCCCCTTCCCTCTTCCTCCCCTCCCTCTTCCTCCCCTCCCTATTCCTCTCTTCCCTCTTCCTCCCCTTCTCTCCCTCCCCTCCCTCTTCCTCCCCTCCTCTTCCTCCACTCCATCCCTTTCCTTCTACCTGTACCTCTACTCTTCCGGTGGTAGGTCACTGACCAAGGTGACAGGGGAGCTGGCCCTCTCCTTCCCTTCAGCCCACATCGGCATGTTGGCTTCACACAAACAACTTCAGTTCACTTTGGAGGGGCGCGTGGAGAGGCTGAGCAGTATACACCACAACACACTCTTTCTAAACAAGTAGGCTTACCACCTTGTGCACACACACACACACACACACACACACACACACGCACACACACACACACACACACACACACACACACACACACACACACAACCACATACTCTGTTACTCCTATCCCTAGACTTTCAGAAGGACCTCACACAGTGTACACATTCGATATGACCAAGCTACACGGTAACCTGCTCCAGAAGGTGGCAGAGAGCCCATCAGCTGCATACCACAACCTGCTTGTGCTCAAGTATGAGGTGAGCTAGTGCTAAATGTGGAAATACGTATCCTGCCACATTGCAAGAGGAAGGTGTGTGTGGTGTGTGTGTGTGTGTGTGTGTGTGTGTGTGTGTGTGTGTGTGTGTGTGTGTGTGTGTGTGTGTGTGTTTGCATATGTGGCCCCACCCACTTTGTCCCACCAACTTGACCCTACACCCTTACTCTCCTGACCTCTTTCAAGGTATCCACCCCAGTGGAGTCCTTGCCTGTTCAATTGGACTATTTGTGGAAGGCAAATGGCACGCAGAGCAAAGCTACTGTGGTGTACAAGTACAACACAGACAGTCCTTTGGCTCTGTCTGACACTTCATCCCTCACCAATGTGTTGTTCAGTGCGGCTATGGAAGGAGCCGTAGAGAAGGTGTCAATGGAACCAACAGGGAATTGGTGAGGGGGAAGGAGGAGGGAGTACACACACACACACACACACACACACACACACACACACACACACACACACACACACACACACACACACACACACACACACACACACACACACACACATTGTATTGTAAAAATGCCCTCTCCTTCTCCCTGCTGCACAGGTCTGCTGAGCACAAGAAGGCCATGTGGACAGTACCAGTCATCGCCAAGGGTGACACAGGTGCGACTAGGACATCAGATAAGCATAGTCTTGTGTACAGTGTTAGAGGAGTTCACAGTGGAGTTGAACCCCCACCCTGTCCCCCTCACCCTCACCAGGCACCCTCACAGCCACCGTGGAGCACAGCCCTGCTGACAGCCTCACTCCACAGACTGCACAGCTGAAGTTCACACACGACGGCTCCACTCTGTCTGGCCTCCAGCTGTCTGTCAAATCAAACTCCTACCGAATATCTCTCCTCAAACAGAAGCTGTCCAGTGGACGCTATGAGGCTGAACCACAAGTGGAGGGCTAGGGAGATAAGCAACTGAATGAAGAGTGAAAGGAAGGGGAGGGGGGGGGGGGGAATGAGGCATATGTGTGTTAACTCAACTAACAAATCTTGTGTTCCATGTGTATGGCCCCTACTTGTAAGAGATCTTTTTACACATACATTAAGTGTATTAACTGCATAATTATACTGTGTACAGCTTTTTGACAATGTATTTACTGTGTATGCGTGTATTATCTGGATAATAATAATTATAGTGATCTCACCCATGTACGCACACCTCCAGTGTATCTAACAATTCAGTGACTTGAGGACCTGTATGATACCAAATGGTGTGGATGTGGTGAAGGCCTGAAATATATTAATTCCCAGCCTGTAGTACATGTATACAGTATCCACCACACACTGTATACTGGATGTGGCTGATCGAACTCTGCCCTCCAAAAGACCATATAGTGGTGCTTGCAAGTGGTAGGTATTCCCATACCATTGCATATAAGCAATATAAATCCAGCTTGCTGCCCCCTCCCCCTCATGCAGGCATAAATCAAACCAATGGCCATGTGTTTGCCATGTGACAAATTTAGGGCTGCTCTACGTACAAGATTAGAAATTTTACGCGAAGCTTCAAATTTAGTCTGTGCAGACAATTGCTGGTGCTGGTAGCTGGTTTCTTCACAGGTATATATATATATATAGCAGTTATGTGCAGACCATGCAGGTGTATCGATACGTTCTATACGAAGATTCAAGTGACCAGCTAGTTGAGTCGGTCTGACGCCAGCGTTCCACGCGACGTACGCTAGCTAAGACAGGATATAACGGGACAGCAGTGGACTCGGAAAGAAAAGGAAGGAAAAGGAGGGGGCACTCGGGATCGAACCGAGGACCTATCGATCTGCACTCGAGTGCTCTACCACTGAGCTATGCCCCCCACGCCTGAATATGAAACTCAAGTTACGCTACTTATCCGTCTGTGTATGAGTGTACTGGCACACATTGTGATAAGCTATAATAGTAGTCTCGTCCCCAGCCCACATCCGGCCGCCATTTGCAAAATGGCGGCCGGAAGTGGGCTGGGGACGAGACTACTATAATAGTGTGTGCTATAATTCAATCAGACATACGTATACATAGCAATTCGAGTTTCGTGCGCCCTGGACACGCATGCGCAAATGCATTCAATTACAACTATCATATAGAATGCATACAATTGCAAATTGCCATGCAAGGTGATGGAACAACATAATTATGTGAGCCGATCGCGACCCAGTACCCCTAATCCTGCACATGCATTAATGTTACATGCAGGACACCTGCCAGTGGTGAACCAGTTATATAGTTATAGCACAGCATGTAGCAAACAGACAACCACTGTGTGCACTGCATGGTGGAAGAGAGGACTGCATTGAATGGAAAATAGAGCAGTGTACATTGCAGTAGTACAGTAGCTGTGGCTGTAGCACTGCATTGTATAGTTCTTGCATCGCAATGTGTAGTCAGTCATCACTGTATCATCACCTATAGACCTGGTAGCAGTGTATCGTCTAGTTACACCTGCAGTGTAACAGGAAGAGGAAGTGGTAGTTAGCTAGAACAGCATACATAATATTATTCGTAAGTACACATAGTGCTAATTCCTTCTATTTTCTTACTTTAGTGTAATATATGTATTGATACGTTCTATAGTCAGATTCAAGTGACCAGCTAGTGAGTTGAGTCGGTCTGACGCCAGCGCTCCATGCGACGTACGCTAGCTAGGACAGGACATAACGGAAAACAGTGGACTCGGAAAGAAAAGGAAGGAAAAGGAGGGGGCACTCGGGATCGAACCGAGGACCTATCGATCTGCACTCGAGTGCTCTACCACTGAGCTATGCCCCCCACGCATGAATTTGAAACTCAAATTGTGCTACTTAGCCGTCTGTGTATGAGTGTACTAGCACACATTGTGATAAGCTATAATAGTGTGTGCTATAATTCGATCAGACATACGTATACACAGCATTCGAGTTTCGTGCGCCCTGGGCACGCATGCGCAAATGCATTCAATTATAACTTTCATATAGAATGCATACAATTGCAAATTGCAATGCAAGGTGACACCTGCCAGTGGTGAATAGTTATAGCACAGCATGTAGCAAACAGGCAACCACTGCGTACACTGCATGGTAGAAGAGAGGACTGCATTGACATTTGAATGGAAAACAGAGCAGTGTACATTGCAGTAGAGCAGTAGCTGTAGCTGTAGCACTGCATTGTATAGTTCTTGCATCACATGTGTGTAGGAAAGGGTTGGTTCTCTAATACCAGCTTCACAACAGGGTTGAAAACCTTGCCAACGTTTCGACCAGATGCTCTGGTCTTCTTCAGGGCGAAGATATGTTAGCGCGAGCACTGATCATATTTATAGCCTAGCATCTCATCATGCGCTGTCACCGGAAGCCACATCAAGGGGTGTCACCGGAAGTTGCGGGATTGCCTTCCTCAAGGCGGCCATCCAACATCCAGGCAGCTCCAGTCCACCATCCCTGTTGAGGGAGGGGTGGTTCAGCCTGATGTGGATTGCCTCCTTGAGCATCAGTTCTTTGGGGGTCCTGGCTTGGTCAATCACTGTTGTCTCCTCCCATCTGATTAATGGATGGTGGTTCTCCCACACATGTTCTGCAAGGGCTGACTTCTCCAGTGTTCCCTTCTGACAGGCATCCCGGTGCTCTTTCATTCTCGTCTCGAGCCTCCTCAGTGTCTCCCCAATGTAGGTCTCGCCACAGCTGCATGGGACTTGGTACACCACCTTGGACTTCTTCTCCAGCGTCAGTGTGTCCTTCACCTTGGTTAGCATGGAACGCAGAGACAGTCCAGACCTGAAGACAACCTTCATGCCGAACTTCCTACAGACCCGTCTGATGTCCTCACTGACTCCTTCCGTGTAGGGAAGCATCACCAGTGGGGGTCTGCGTCCCTCCTCCGGCAGTGGCGCCTCAGTGGTCTCCACATCTCGCCTGGAAGGAATGGAAGAGGAGCGGATGAAGTTACTGGGGTAACCGTTCTGTCTCAGCACCTCGGTGAGGTGACACTCTTCCTTCTGTAAGTTCTCCTGCCTGGTGGTGATGCTCCTTGCTCTGTCGTACAGACATCTGACCAGCCCTCTTTTGACGTGAGATGGATGATGGGACCGGAAGTCCAGGTACCGGTCCGCCCCAACCAAGCCCCGGCTCTGGAAGAGGTACGTGGATGACACCTGCTGCATTGTGAAGAAGGGCACAATGGAAGGACTCCTGAGCCACCTCAACAGTGTGCGGCCATCCATCAAGTTCACTGTGGAAGTGGAGAAGGAAGGGAGCCTCCCCTTTCTCGACGCCCTGCTCCAGAGGAAAGATGATGGCAACTTGGATGTCACTGTCTACAAGAAGCCCACGCACACGGACCGGTACCTGGACTTCCGGTTCCACCATCCATCTCACGTCAAAAGAGGGCTGGTCAGATGTCTGTACGACAGAGCAAGGAGCATCACCACCAGGCAGGAGAACTTACAGAAGGAAGAGTGTCACCTCACCGAGGTGCTGAGACAGAACGGTTACCCCAGTAACTTCATCCGCTCCTCTTCCATTCCTTCCAGGCGAGATGTGGAGACCACTGAGGCGCCACTGCCGGAGGAGGGACGCAGACCCCCACTGGTGATGCTTCCCTACACGGAAGGAGTCAGTGAGGACATCAGACGGGTCTGTAGGAAGTTCGGCATGAAGGTTGTCTTCAGGTCTGGACTGTCTCTGCGTTCCATGCTAACCAAGGTGAAGGACACACTGACGCTGGAGAAGAAGTCCAAGGTGGTGTACCAAGTCCCATGCAGCTGTGGCGAGACCTACATTGGGGAGACACTGAGGAGGCTCGAGACGAGAATGAAAGAGCACCGGGATGCCTGTCAGAAGGGAACACTGGAGAAGTCAGCCCTTGCAGAACATGTGTGGGAGAACCACCATCCATTAATCAGATGGGAGGAGACAACAGTGATTGACCAAGCCAGGACCCCCAAAGAACTGATGCTCAAGGAGGCAATCCACATCAGGCTGAACCACCCCTCCCTCAACAGGGATGGTGGACTGGAGCTGCCTGGATGTTGGATGGCCGCCTTGAGGAAGGCAATCCCGCAACTTCCGGTGACACCCCTTGATGTGGCTTCCGGTGACAGCGCATGATGAGATGCTAGGCTATAAATATGATCAGTGCTCGCGCTAACATATCTTCGCCCTGAAGAAGACCAGAGCATCTGGTCGAAACGTTGGCAAGGTTTTCAACCCTGTTGTGAAGCTGGTATTAGAGAACCATTCCTTTCTGATGCCTGAGCCAGCTGAGAAGCCCTCACTTCATTCACATGTGTGTAGTCAGTCATCACTGTATCATAACCTATAGACCTGGTAGCAGTGTATTGTCTAGCTAAACCTGCAGTGTAACAGGAAGAGGAAGTGGTATATAGCTAGAACAGCATACATAATATTATTCGTTAGTACACATATAATATTATTTGTAAGTACACATAGTTCTAATTCCTTCTATTTTCTTACTTTAGTATAATATACTGCACCTCTCCACCTGCCACTGCTGTTCGCAATTTCCTGTTTGAATCATTCACTCATGTGCCTGTTCAAATTCCTTCCTCATTCTCCATGTATGTTGCTGGATTTTACATTGTCCTGTACATGTCTCCCACTAGTACTCTCTCTCGCTCTTCCTTAGGATATTATTTGCATGGCAAATGACTGACAGATCATGTGTACATGGGTGTGTTTGTAGTGGGTGGAGTCACAATAGTGGGTGTGTCTGTAGTGGGTGGAGTCACAGTAGAGGGTGTGTCTTTAGTGGGTGTGTCTGTAGTGGGTGGAGTCACAGTGGTGGGTGTGTCTGTAGTGGGTGGAGTCACAGTAGTGGGTGTGTCTGTAGTAGGTGGAGTCACAGTAGTGGGTGTGTCAGTAGTGGGTGGCTGAACATAGCTAGTGCAAGTCAATTGCCGCCACACCAGGTATCCCTGGAGGTCCTGGTGGTCCAGGAGGGCCAGGGGGACCGTCACGACCATCTCTATTCCAGGGTTTGGTGGGATTTTCAGGTATATTTATTAGCAGGTTAGACTATCTTGGATGGCTCCAAAGCTGCAAAACATTAGAATGTACACATGTGTTGTAAATCATTAAATACTTACACTTAAAGGAATTTCTTCAGCATGAACATGACTCAACTTTGGCCATAATACAATATAGTCCCATGGAACACATGACTGTATATACAGTGCAGCCCTCTCATGCACCAGTATTCCCAATGGTTGGTTGGTTGTACACTCATGCAGAAGTGTCCGAACCTGGTAACATGCAATGTGCAGGATAATTCTCGGGAACCAATAGAGAAATGATTAGCTCAACTACAACATGTTAAAAACATGGTTCAATAGTTGACTGTGTCCTAGTGAATTGCTTCTATGGTTCACAGCTACATTGCTACCCACCCCTAAGAGTGGCTACAGCCTCTTGTGGCATTCTATTGGCTATGTCCTAATCTGTAGCTTCTGTTAATTGCGTAGAGCTATGTGCATTCCTACACACCCCTAAGAGTGGCTATACTTTCTTGCTGCACTCTCTAGCTATATGGTGCACATGGCACAGGCTAGATCCTTGCTGTTCACGTAAGGTGGGCATGGGATGCCTGGGTTGGCAGCATCGCACCAAACCGTAGAATGGTACATCAGTGCGCCGTTGTTATTCGCTACCTGACCGGCTAGGGCCTCTGCATCTTTGTCCACACACACGTGTTCAGTGCGACCAGCATGGCCATAGTATGCCGACATCAGCCACCCTGTGTACTCCGTGGTCCATCCTGACGGACAGTCGGTTGTTCCTGGTACCATGATTTTAGATGTACGTGTGGTCACAATACAGGCAGCACAGGGAACATTGTGGTCATGAAGTGAGGCAAGAGAACGGGAGATTGTCTCATATTCTGTGCCGTAGATGAAAGTTGGATAACCACCAGTCGTAACAGCCCCAGACTGGTACTTGGCATCCTGCACCATGCATAAATAGTTGCTACCTCCTCCAGCATGGCTAAAGTAGCTCCCTGCTGTGATGCCACTGTAGATCTCTTGAGTCCCTGATACAGATGGGCAGGATTTCCTTCCCCAGCGGATGTAGTTTGCTCCTCCATGAGCATAGTTGGCATGTGCAGCTGGCAGAGTATCAGTGATGGATGTATCTGCAGTAAGTGACTGGACAAGGTGCGTATCCACTGCCTCCACACTAGTTTCTCCAGCAGCTGGTGGTCCAGCTGGTAGTCCAGCTGGGTTAGGGGCAGCTTTACGCACATATTTCCCATTGAGCGTCTTCCCAAAGGGGTAGAGTTTGGAGGTTTTGGCGTCAGCAGTGGTATGGACTGCAGGGAGGAAGCGTGAACCAGTGGGGTGAGCAGGATTGTGGTGTGTCTGGTTGTTTATTGTCTGCTGCAGTGATGACTACACGTTCCTCCCCATTCCACTGTGTGTATCTTGTGTCTACTGTTGAGGTGTGGTGCACTCACCTGCTCCCACCACAAGCAGCAGTCCCATCACCAGTCCAAGGAACATGTCCACCTTCATATCCAGTCCTGTTCAGGTTTGCTGTGTTCTCTCTCAGTGAGTTTGCAGAGTATGTGAAGTGGGAGAGCCTCAGCAGGGCTTAAGTAGACGAGGGGTATGACCATATTTGGAAATGGTGTGAGCTAAATAGAGGAGGTCAGAGTTCACGCAGAACCTGTGCAGTATCACCATGACAACTGCCCAGTCAACCATGTAAGTCACCGTGCATGTGTATGGTACTCTGGCAATGCAATGGTCTTCAAGAGAACCCACGTGCACATATGTAAGTGACATGTAGTGGGATGGCGGAAACACAAGACCCTCTATCTATGCTCTATGCTTTTCTCATTGGGTTCATACTCCTTGTAATAATTATTAAGAGTAGACATTCAACAGTAAGGAGACGACTGTGCATGCAAATGTTGTTTTTGCTTAATTCTTCAATGTAAATGTAATAATTTGATAGAATCATTGTAATAATATATGCAGGAAATACTTTCTCCTATATAAGCAGTAAATTGTTTAGGAAGAAGAGTTTCCTGTGTTATTTATAATACATACTATAATTATTATATTGTACAATCATACATGCAATGACAACAGCTGTTATTGCATGTATGACTGTGCAATATTTCATAACATGGCGCCATAGCTGGTTCATTACTACGTATGAAGCAGAGATCCGAAGGGGGAAATTATTCTTGAATGAACACGCAGCAAGTCAATAGTTGACATTGTATAAGACATTTCTCACAGCTGCACCTTCTGGCTGTTTATAGAATTTGTATACTGAAGCTGGAGTGCACTGTGTCCTCGGCACAGGTCAGTGAGCTCAATCAGATGTGTTGTGGAGATACTTAGTCTGTCCTTCAGTGATTCACTTGCAGGTAATTCTACTGCCACTATACTCTCAGTATGTCATTGCCTGGCACTTGTGTCAATGGGTTCAGGACATCAAAGTGAGCAGCTGAGGCCTCTAGTAGCGCCTTGTGGATTCTGTCTACTGTAGCAGTGGCGGATCTAGGATTTCCTAAAGGGAGGTTCTAAAGTAGTTTGGTGCACACACAGTGCCCCTGATATATGGCCACCACGCATCTTTCTGGTTGGAAATCTTCCCAAAATCCTACATAAGACTAGCAAATGGTGGATTCTTTTGCACCCCTGGATCCTCCTCTACGTAGATCCACCACTGCAAAGAATGGGAAGTTATTCACTGCATATGGATTGTTTCCTACCAACAGTGAGGGTCATGGTAACTTCTTGGTGCATGCATGAGCTTGTATAAAGGAGAGCTGCTGGTGGATATTACACAGTATGTGTATATGGGTCTCATTGAGGTTCCGTCCTTGAGTAACCTGGGGTAGCTGTTCATCTGGTAAGGGAGGAGTGAGTATCAGGGCAATAGGAAATTGTAAAGCTTCTCATCTAGGTGACCTTCATTTCGTAGGCTTTTCGGGGTACTGTTGATTCTGTTCTTCACTTTCACTGTTGGGTCATGCCATACAGTGGTATCAAGGAGTGTGTTAGCTATGTATATATTGATATACATATAGCCTACACATGCACGTGCACAAGGGATCTGAACTACAACCCCTCCAGCACATTTCCTTGCCATAGGCTTCCCTGAAGGCCTAGCAAGCAAGACCCTGACCTTGTCAACTCCTTCTGTCTCTCCATTGCTGGATCTACTAGTGATGAGCCAACAAAGACCTTGTGTTGACCCTACATTTGAGAATTGAGTGGGGCAAAGTCAGTGTCTGCCATTAATTTGCAAGGAGGAAACAATTAGCTTGTCAGGTTTGCATAAGGCAGAGACTGGCCCACCAAAATGCTGTTGCCATGGCAGTGGTGTACATAGCTAGAAGCATGCACAATGATAACTAAGAAGTTCAGTTCACAGATAGACACATAATGATGAGTGATTGCCCGTTTGACTATAATATAGGATATAGGGAAAGTAACAAGTATGATTGGAGGAATGGGAGATAACGTTTCAAGAACCTACAAGGAAGAAATTGAGCCGGAGTACCAAGCCAAAAGTAGTGAATGCTGTGGTGATGCCAGTGCCAGATGTGAGACGTGGAGCCTGACAAAGACCATGAAACAGTAACAGGTCACACTAAGGAATGTGCTAAGGTGGATCAATATCAAAGGCGTGAATAGACTGGATAGAATAAGGAATGTAGACATTGGGGGTAGGCTCCAGAGATGTTCGGTCAAGGTGTTTTTAATTAATAGATTTAGAGAAGAGAAGTCAAGACAGTTGGAAGAGAAGAGTTAAAATAAACGGCGAGAAAACGACTAAGAATCAAGGGCTATGTTGGAGACATGGAGGGGAAGAGACATGAGAGAAAGACCACGTCTAAGGTGGAAAGACAATTTCAAGTAACTTTACGGTACCTATTGTTCAAGCTAGTCCATTTTCATGCTGTTTTGACAAACAGTACTGGAGATGTATCCACTGACATGGTGCACTGATTGATTTCATTCCCACTGATCACTTACATGACAACATCACCCATTCCTGGAATAAAGTTGATTTCAATTACAGTACATTGGATTGTACCATGCCTTTACTGGCATTTGTTTGAGTGTTCCAGCTGTTAAAAGGAAACCAGTGTGTTAAAGTTACTGTACCATGTTGAGCAATGCTAGAGGTCCAGGTGGTAGACATGCCGGTGCTGCAGGTTGCACTACTTGCATGCACTAATGTTAATCAATACAAGACTTATGATCACTTCTGAGCCTTGACCTCACTTCAATAGCTACTGTGCATATACTGTGACTACAGTCGAGAGGTTGGCACATGGTGCCAAATAAGGAAATGTGCACGTTGTTCCAGTCCCATACACACTGTACTTTATAGTCATGCCTTTGTGCTCTAGCTCATTCATTTGAACTTCCTTTTGAATAGAAACTATGGCAATGGCAATGTATTATAATTGTATAGCCCCTTCTTTACATGTACCTTGACCATATGTGGTGGATGCAATAATAGAATTTGCATGAATTATTAAATATGTCATTAAATTTATGTATGTATATATATTGAACACTGAAACGCCTGGGTATATAGCTTGAATAGCTCATTCTGTGACACAATTAAAACTGATTGATGATTGATTCATGGGATTATGCAAAACAGTTTTGTTGAAGAGATGCACACACTTTTGTGCTTTCATCGCACATTGACTGCTGTCTTGGTTGGAACAGATCATGCTAGATATGGCAGCCAAAACTCAAAACTACAGTTATTCTAGATCTGCCATCCACCTGTGGTACTTGCTGGCAAATAAGTCAATTACTCTATAGGGTTAGGACACGAATTGATGGCACCCCTCATACTCAGCCAAATGTCTCTTGTCCAGATTACTATGGGCACTTCAGGCGACCGGGACGTGCCACATACATGCGATTGTGCAATCTCTTCAACAAGAATTTGCAGTGACTACAGTGCAACCATCTCAGTTAGAGCTCGGATGTGCACGGGATTTGACAGATGCTGTCAGTAACATAAGCCATGGGGTAGTGCATGCACTCCATACATAACCAATGTCGGTGCACTAGTGTGAATGGTGCTAAGCAGTATAAGGTAGTAATGGCAATAATGAAAATCAAACGCACACACACTATCACCCTCTCTCGCACACATGTATACAGTAATTATGCACACTGTCATTCTCACACATGCACACATATGTACATACTATGTGCACTGCACACATGCACTTAGTAATGTGATCTATAGCTATAAACAACTACAGTATTTATTATAACTATATCAAGGATTGATATAAAATTAGGTCCACTTTCACACGTATGGCCACTCTAAACAAAATTAATTTTCAGAGTATGTATACTAGCACTTACTGTAAACACGACTCCTTTCACATACATGGCCACGGGGGAAGGTACCCCAACACAGGCAACTCCAACTTACAGGTTACGTATATGTACACATATAATCTATACGTAGCCACGTGTCCCACACGACACGCAGCGTTTCAGGATCAATGTCTGTTGAGTGCATTATGGACACATTCCATGCACAAGGCCATGCACTCATAAATGCGTGAATGACACCTGCCGTGTTGTTCATGCTCTAGACAACCATGTACACAGATCAAGTGATGTGTTTATGAGGGAGAAAAGTGACGGTACATAGCACAGAAAATCAGGACACCATCTTCTCCAATCGGTTCTGCAAGCTACGGTAGGATGTCAGTGTTTCCTTCAACTGTGCAGTGGAAGGATCTAGTGTCTCCAGCCGAACCACATAATCACTGACGGCACCATGAATGTGTCCGAGAAACCTATTCCTGCAAACAGAAGTGACACCACTGTCTTGTGCAAGCTTGTATGTCTGGACCATGCACTACAGCAGACACACACTTCACATCACCAAAAATCTACAGTAGCACATCTGCCATTCATACACCGTACACGTCACATAACTAAAACAGCTTCACTCATTCTCAGTTCTACTCATCCCCTCCCCCCCTCACACACACACTTACCACTCATACTGTGGTCCTGCTGTTGGACTAGCGAGAAAGAAGTCAATCAGAGATTTCACTGCCCAGTAAATGTGGAGAGGACGTCCCTGATTGGCCCAGAATTGGTCCTAAAGGGGACAGCAAAAAGCAACAGACAGACAATCGCAAGGTAAGACTTACATACATACATACATATGGACAGATAATGTACAAGAGGGAATGAGAACTCCTCAATCCCAAAACTCAGTGAATTACTATACGTAGACAGGGAGACACGTTTGCACTTGACCCTTCCTTGCTGCTTGGAAGTGCAACAAGTATGTCATTGCTTGTACATAGGGTGTCCTGCATCCCACTGTACCACATGCACTGATTAGCTAAACTAGCAAATACAGCCCCTAGGCTACAGTGAATACCTCATACACCTCCATGTACGTATACAACTGGCATGTACGTACTGTATTACAGTGAGTTGAGGGATGTGAACAGTAGGTGACAAACATGTGATCCTTGCCCTCCCTGTTGCTTACATTGGCTTGTACCAGGTTGTCATACACAGTGAGGAGAGACTCCACCGTCACTCCAACTCTCCTGAAGGTCTCCTGCACACACTCCACTCTCCAGCCAAACCGACAGCTCTGCATCTCCAGCAGCTTCACCAGGAAGCCTTGGGGAATGGAGTTAGTGGGTAAATAGTGTACTACAGGTCACATACATATACACACAGGTACACACACCACACACCACACATACAGTATACACACACACCACACACACCATACACACACCACACATACAGTATACACACACACCACACACACCATACACACACCATACACACACCATACACACACCATACACACACCATACACACACCATACACACACACACACACACACACACACACACACACACACACACACACTTACCAACTGGAAAGTAGCGTTCTGTCTGTGCATACAGTTTTCCCAGTGAGATTACTTTGCGCTGAACACTTGTCATTTGCACGTCAACTGGTTGCCCAGTCGACTTCTCCAAAACTGAGAGAGAGACAGAAGACAAAGAACAGGTAACAGGACCACACAACATCCAGAGGAACAGTGACAAACACATCACAAATCTGCATTTTGATTGTAGGCCAGCAGCTAAAAGTTGTCTGTACATACGACTCAGGGACTACCTTTTGGCCTGCCTCCCTAATCCATCCCTCTCCATACCCCCCTCCCCCCCACACACTCACCCTCACTAATGATACTCCTCCAAACGGACTCAACTAACCCACTGTCATAATGCCCTGCACAGTGCAGAATGGACAATTTGCACTCGTGTAGGTCAAACTCATCAGCAAACTGTCCATAGAGTGTGGTAATGTCCATAAGCTGAGCATTGAGCTGTTTAAGAGCCTCGTCTCTCTCGTGCGTTTGGGGCAAGTGCTCCACTTCATTCAGGATATTGACTTGGATACAGGCCACCTGGAGGGGGAGGGGAGAGGGGAGGGTCTGATGATCACGCCCAATACATAATAGTGACAATACAAATTCATTACACACTTTACAACCTTGGAGAAGTTACAAGGAGAAGGAAAATGTACGTAATATGCAATTCATATATCTAAATATGTATACACATATGAGCATTGGAGGGACTGTTTGAGTGAGAGGCATACTGAGTATTGATACAGTGATTGCAGAAAGTTGCACTCAGACAACCACCAAGCCAATGGGACTTGTGACTACAGTGCAAACTCAGTGTGACTGTCCATGTGATCTTTGATCCAACCCTCCTCACCTCCATCTTCTCCTCGAGCTCATGCAGAAGTTCTCCATCATGGGAGAGACTGGTGGTCATGGCGGTACTCTTGGCACACATCACTGCTCGCGAGAGGTACTCCACACGCTGGTTGAGTAGGATATGGAGACTGCACAGAGGATGATGGGAGGGGGGGGGGGGGGATGATGGCAGACAGCAATTGCCAGAAAGAGATCAAATAAGGTGAGCAGGTCATTCAAAGGAGGGCAGTGGGGAGGAGATATCTGATAGGATTCCCTCACACTGGTGCATGTCACTCGTTCAGAAAGGTACAGAGACAATGTCATGCAGTGTGTCAAAGAAGTTATGAGACCCTGGAAGGGTTCTGTGCCCTTCACAGCAACCCAGCGCCTCTTGGCAGAGCTACGTACACCTCAGAAGGCCATAGGGACATACCAACCCACAAAGACAGGAGTTACGGAATGCCTAAGAGGTGTGTTCTATCTGAAAGGGAGGCTGGAAAGGCCTAAGCACCTTAACAGCATGTCGCTGTATACATCGTCATGTACAACACTCAATCAGTGAGTGACTCGCGACTGCATGCCAGTGCATGTACTGCACCCACCCTTCTCTCTCGGCTAGCTTGTTGAGTATTTTGGCAGCTGCTCCATAGTTCCTTGTTCTCTCATAGTACCTCCAAAGTAGGTCCATCACCTTTAGCTGAGACTAAGGAAAGGAGGGGAAGGGATGGAGAGGGAACGAATGGAGGGGAGTCACAGTATAGATCACTTTAACTTGCCATATACAGTAAGAGGGTCTAGCACGCCAGACCCACTCCAACCCCTCACACCTGCACATCATCTGTGAAGGACTGCTGTAGGAACTCCTCCACATACGGTGAGTCCACCTGGACCAGCCGATCAGTGAGACCAGAGTTCATCATCCAGGAGTACACAGTGAAGTGGAGAAGGGGGTCTTGGGCACGCAGGGTGAAGACCAGCGTGGCTTCAAACTAGCAAGGGCGGGCAGAGTAGGAGGATGAAGGGACGATTGTGCGCGCACGTGTGTCCATGCATGTGTGTTTGAGTAGTGCCCGAAGATAGGAGAATAGCAATGGACGCTACATACACTTGAGACATATCCACATTATAGTGTGTATCCTCCATTATTGCATACGTATATTCACCCTACGTGTGTAATGTGCCATCCTCTACAACTACAGTACAGTCATCACATTAACATCCCCTCCACCCCTCACACATGCATTGAAACATGCTGAATACATAAGTTGGGTGCCTAGAACAGTAGCCCAATGGGCTAAAGGCTTCCCCACTTTAAATAAGAATACCTGAAACCTGATACCTGGCATAAGTACGACAGTCCAGTGCTTACACAGTAGCATGTGCGAGAACACACACACACACACACACACACACACACACACACACACACACACACACACACACACACACACACACACACACACACACACACACACAGAGAGAGAGAGAGAGAGAGAGGCTGACACACTTTTTCATCTGGGTTGCTCTGTGGAGGCTGAGATGCTGGAGGTGGACCAGGTTGAACAGGCACTGAGGACTGAGGGGTGACATTGGAGTAGCATGCCTGATGGAGAGTCTTGAGGAGGTCCAGCACAGGATGGTAGCAGGCAGTCCTGTGGGGGAGGGGAGGTGGGCAGTGGGGGTCAAGTGGTGATACGTGGCAGTTAACACTACATACACACACACACACACAACCAGGAGCCTCTCAGCAACACATACTGTACAGGACACTATTTGACAAACTACGTATATTCCACTGTCAGTGGCATACACAGTTAACAAGTGTGTGGCGTGTGTGACAAGTGAGGGCTCACCTCTCACTGTAGGCCTTTGCACCAGTGACATCATCATGGGGAAGTCCCCTCCTGAAATAGTGAACTGCAGTGTCCTTCTCATCCTTGTGCGCCGCAGCACACAGACACAGCTCAATCACTCCTTCGTAGTAGTGGGCTGAGGCAGGGAGAGGAGGGGAGGGAAATGGGAGGGGAGGGGAGGGGAGGGGAATGGGAGAGGAGGGGAGGGGAGGGGAGGGGAGGGGAGGGGAAAGGGAGAAAGGTGGCAAAAGTAAGGTATAAGGGAGACACATGGAGGGAAATGCGTGTGCATGCACGTGTGTGTGTGTGTGTGTGTGCGTGTGCTGTGCAGTGTGAGTGTATGTGTGTAGGAGAGAATGTCTGTTGTGCAGGTGAGTGTGTTCATTCACTCTCCATTGGTCTTCCTCCTCCCTCACCTGTTTGGTACTCAAGACACACTGCAGGCAGGTTCAACTTGTGTGTGACCCGGCTTAGAAGCTTCAGTGAGTCCCTCAACATGGCTGCCCGCAGGTGGACATCTTCACATGCCTTTGCCAACACAATCTGCTCGTGGGCTGGAGCACAAACAGAGAATGTCAAGGGAACACTTAACCACAAGATGCCTTTTAACCCATTGCCAACCACTCTCACCTTTTGAGATAGTTGCATCATCCTCACTGAAGAGGGTAGGCGCTGTTTCTCTCAGGCGAGCTGTGAGGGAGTCTGTCATGTTGGAATCACCAATGTGCAGTTCTAGCAGAGACTTGATTAGCTCATTGGCAAGGGTCTTCCCCCTAACAACCAGCTCCTTGAATGTGAGTTTCTTCAGCAAACCTTTGCTATTCTGTAATAAGACAGGAAAATGTTGAGAGGGTAATATGTAGTGAGAGTTAACATTGGATTCTTACTTCTCTCTCCTCCACCTTCCCCCTTCCCACGCACTCAGTACTTCTCCCTCCATTCTCCCCTCTCCCGCCCTCTCCTTGTTTTGACTGCCCTATAACACTCACCGTTACCAATTTCTCAGCCGTGAGGCTCATGTTGCCCTCACACAATATTCTCCACAGAGAGACACACTCACAGCACCTCACCACCAGCTGGTACACGTTATGCAAGGAGTGCTGCTCCATGGCACTAGCCTCGGCTACACACACACACACACACACACACACACACACACACACACACACAGCATGGAGGGAGGACAGACACAGAGCAAGAACATCGCAAAATGGTGCAAGACAAAAGTGCACAAGACATTCTATGTATGTACGTATGTATGTATGTACAAGTGGTCACAAAGTACACAGTATAAATTAGAGGTTGCTCACTGCTTGTATGTATATTTAGACTACTAATTTTATCTGGAAATAATTCACTTAACAATCCAATATTCACTAAAATTATACATGCAAAAATTTATAAACAAACACTTGTAATTACATAGCACCCACTATATCTTGGACTATTCAAACTGCTAAAATTGCTACCTGTCAACATTAGTAGCCTAACGTAACCACATACAGGAGTCTCAAACACCCAGTGAAATACAAGATCCAACTACATCTGTACATCTATACTATCCTATTCTATACTATTTCCTTGAACACTTTGCTCTGCGTGTAGCTACAAGCTGATCAGCTCTTTGTCTAGCCTGCTAGACCCTCTCACATAGAAGCCCAGATACTATTGGCGGCCTAGTGCGGCAGAGTGGGAGGGACTCTACCAAGTGGTGCACTCCTTGATCAGCCCCCGAAGAGCTCACCTCTGTACTTGACCTGCAAGCTGTGCTGCACCTGTGTTGCGTCGTGACCACCTGTGAGGGTCTCAGGACGCATGAACTCAAGCATCTGGCGGTGCAGGTTGCCATGACGATCACTGAATCTATTGGAGAAAACACCTTACTCAGCAACAGCACAGAACAGGTAACTACCAAAACAGGAAACAAGGTAACTCTAAACCGCTCAAACCTAATTACAGTGCAGTAAATTAACCACCCTTGACTTACCCGGTTTCGCCTTCCTGTTCTCTGCACAAGTGAGGATTGGCTTCCAAGAATTCCTTCAATCCCTGAAGCTCCTTTGCATACACGGCTAGTTCTTCCAGGGAAAAGCGGCTCCAGAACTAGGGGAAAAAAGCGGAAGCAATCAATTCGAAAAAGGAAATAAAAAGAGGGGGCACCCGGGATTGAACCGGGGACCTCTCGATCTGCAGTCGAATGCTCTACCACTGAGCTATACCCCCGCGGTTGAAGAATACACTCAAATCGTGCTATTTATCTATGACCGTACCAGCACACACATACTGCTTACCTCTTCTTTCTTGTCCTGAGTAACATAAATCTGAATGAGCAGCTGATTCCAGATTGGTCTGTGTGGAAAGAGTACACCAGTAGCCCACAACAGAGAGGCTGTCAGCTTACTTTCAGCACCACACATCCCTCCATTGCTCCCTCCCTCCCTTCCACTTGCCCCTTCTGCTCACCTCACAAGTCTGGACAGATACAGACACAGTCCGTTGTGCTTCCCTGACAGTACCACTTCTGGCCCTACAATGGCTTTCCCCAGTGTTCCATGTCCACCGATACTTGTGGAGAGACTCCCCAGTCCACTGGATGGTGAAGCAAATGGTTGCGGGGCAAGGGTCTGAGGGACGGGGGGGCCAAGGGGGTGGGGGGGCAGAGCTGCTGGAGTTGATTTGGGGAAGACAATGTGCGGCTCTCCTCCAAATCGAAAGAAAGCTTCAGTAGCTGACAGTGCGACCTGAAGGGGGTGGTAAGGAGGACACAAAGCAGTAAAGGATGACCACACACACTGACACAGCCCTACTGTATATCCCCTTTTATGCAAGCCCATTTGTTTGTGGCACTGTAGAAGCTACTCCTAACAGAAGCACTCTATGCCTCTTACCAACCTGGTCATCACTGCCAGTGGCCAGAATGAGATCAGTCGCACAAGCCTGAGCTTCCTGAGGTAATAGAAAGGGGAGAGAGGAGAGGGGAGGGGAGGGGAGGAGAGTAAGGGGAGGGAAGGGGAGGGAAGGGGAGGGGAGGGGAGGGGGAGGGGAGGGGGAGGAAAGGGGAGGGGAGGGGGAGGGAAGGGGAGGAAAGAGGACGGAAGGGGAGGGGAGGAGAGGGGATGGGAGGAAAGAAAAGGGAAGGGGAGGGGAGGAGAGGGATAAGGAGGGAGGGGAGGGGAGGGAAGGGGAGGGATAAGGAGGGAGGGGACAAGAGAAGGTGGGACTAGGGGTACACTAAATGTGGGATCCTTTTATGTGATCACAAGTATACAATGGATGGAGGTGAGGGGAGTTCTAGAATAGTAGAAGGGGTAGTGAGGCGGAGGGAAGCCAGTGCTATGGGGTAGGTGGGGGGGATGGACAGAGCAACACCTTCACACACCCAGAACACAAAGCACATGCCCAATGTCATGTCACTTGATATTCCTTCCTCCCCACACACTACCAAGCACATCCAATACATGTCAGCTACCCTCACCCACCTTGTGCAGATGGAAGAAGGCCCCAATCTCATCTTCATTCCTCCCCTCGAGGAGGTACCGAAGTTGATCCACCTGTTTCAGCTTAGTGAAGGAGTAGCTGCCCTGAGCTGTGAGCATGATAAACTGGCGTTGTGCGTCAGCATGCTGTGTGACGACACTTGGGGGGAGGGGAGAGTCTGACGTTGGAGGAGTGAAGAGGTCAGCACCTTCAGTAATACACCAGACACGTCCATCCACGGGTACAATCACTCTAGACTCGGTGAGCTGCTGCTGGAAGGGGAAGAGGTCAGAGTCCACCATCCACAGGTAGTCCTGTGCGTCACTCTGCTTCACAGCCAACAAGACGAGTCCTTTGCGATAGAACACTCGATGGACCGCAGTCCCCATCTTAGGACCATAGGCGAACGAGGGGGAGTAACCAGGAGGGAGACGGACATGGACCAACGCAAGGAGGGAGGGGCGGGCCTTTATACCATTGGGTGTAGTTGTGAAGTAGAAGCGTACTCCTACAGGCAAACAGCACAGGGTGAGGTACACGAGTGATATGTACAGTATGTATACACAACACATGTGTAAAGTGTGCATGGATTTAGGCAAGGAACACAGAGTTGGTGAGCTGTAGTGTGTACAGTGTACATGCAGATAGGACTACAGCAGTGGGAACGGAGCACACTTTGGAGGAGGTACTCAGTGCTCACATATTCTCTGACACACATGCACACTCAGATACGCATCTGTCTCTGTGTGTATGTGTACGTATATGTATGGGCACAGAACAGACCTGTTCCTCATTTGACAAGCCTTCCCCATCCCCTCACAATTCAGACCCACCTGCTTTGGAGACAGCCATAAGGTGGAGGGTGGAGGAGTCAGTGGAGGGCAGAGGGGCTATGTAGACCAGCGGCTGGAACAAGCTCTTGTCTGTCAACCTGAAGGAGTGGGGAGTGTGGTGAGGGGGAAAGAGTGTGGTGAGGGGAGGGAGTGTGGTGAGGGGAGGGAGTGTGGTGAGGGGAGGGAGTGTGGTGAGGGGAGGGAGTGTGATGAGGGGAGGGAGTGTGGTGAGGGGAGGGAGTGTGGTGAGGGGAGGGATGTGGTGAGGGGAGGGAGTGTGGTGAGGGGAGGGGTAAGTGGTGTGACAATACCTGTCTCCCAAGCACCACTCTCACAGTTACTGCCCAACAGAACTATGTGCAGTTCAAGAGTGTAATGTGTGTCCATGTTGTATGTATGTATGTTATGCACATGTGTGCACTACACTCGACCAACTGTCTGCCCACCAACTACTGGACCCATTCCCTCAGCACCGCACCTCGTGCACTGAATAGCTCGCTGCAATATCTGGTCCTGTGTCACAGATGCAACCTGTGCCATTTTCTCCCCATCCCTCCCAAGGTCAAACACCACAAGAGCCCCCTTGGAGGAGCGAGTGTACAGGAGTTGGCGAGACTGGTCCACCACAATCTGTTCAAGGCCATCTGCACAGGAATGGAGGGAATGTGCGTGTTGTGAGAAGTGTGTCTTGTTACCATGGCAACAACGTGAGTCCTAGAACATGTGTCCATAGACTGTTATGTTTGGTATTTGGCAACAGAAGGTAAGGCTCTTAGGGAGTTATTGTAGTTAAGATACACTGTATAACAAGTGAAAAGTTTGGATGGGGGAGGGGCTGTAGGACCACACCCACTGTACCTCATCCTGCTGTATGGGATGTTGCAAGAGAAGGTGGGATGTGACTGTGTGATTACAGTGGCACTTCGCTCTACCACAAAGTAACAGAGCAGCACTAAATAATTCCAGATAACAGAGGAAGTGTCCATGGTTCGGTAGTGGTTCAGTCACGTCTCTCCACAGCTATGGCAGCAAACAGTGTCCTTATCAGAGAAGTGCCCCGTAATGCATACAGGCCACGTACAAGGGTCCAGTGTACATTATGTGATTCTATGGCTCCTTGCACGTGTTACGTGTGCAGTACACATGTGCAAGACCCTCTCAACACAGCGAGTAGACTAGTGGCAATGTAGAGAGCCCTACTGCAGTACAATGCAGTGTACTGGCCGTGGTCCTGAGCTGGCCTGGGATACGGGCAGGAAGTGCCGGGTTGAGGGCATTCAGAAATTGAAACGGTCCCCCCACCACTCCAGGTGTGTGCGTGGGTACATGAAGAGGAACTGGTGAAAGTGAGGCAGAATGAAAGGGACTTTAATGGGTATGGCAAACACTGGTTTCACTGCACTAATGCGACACAAGGGACTGTGTAAAAGGTTGCATTGACCTTACCCACTGCACATGTACAAGATCACTTCCTTCACAGAAGCTAAGTCAGAACAGTAGAATAGAAGACTTACTCAGCACGACTTGCCAGTGATCTCCCAGCACATTACATCATTTTGTATTTTATTTCTCCACTTCCCTTCCTAGAACACACTCCCACACAGCAACACAACAGGATACACACACATTAGGTACAGCACAGGATACACACACGTTAGGTACAGCACACAGGCACATATTCCTCAATGATGTAACCACATACCCATCTGCATGTAACACAAGTTGGGTCGCAGGTTCCAACAGCACATCATACAGTACAGTGAGTTCAGCATTCCTTTGCAAATGAACACTGCACACAGTGTACGTACATCCCATTAATACAGACAAATCACATTTCTGAGAAGCCATGCAAGCTTTGAAGATGATTACACCCCGCACATTTTCAGACAGATGAGGGTACTCTCCCAAAACAAGCCTATACCATATAAGGGAAGAGGGGGATGGGGAGGGGTGGGGGAGGGGTGTGGGTGTGTGGGAGGAGGCACTTCTTGAATCTAGAACAGCCGTGTACGGTATGCACATACCCAAACAGTATAGCACACACTTCAATGGTTGCAAGCGTGGTCTGTGCTGGTTATCAGTTAACCACACCTCAGCCTTCTGCGTAGTCACTCTCTCACACCACAGTCTGTCAATTACCATAGAACGAGCCATGCTCAGGTCAGATCACCCAGAAGCCCTTGACAAGCACACAGGCAGAAGATGCTGTGGGTTAGCAGGGTTTCCTCAATAACCGAAGGATGGACTTTGGTAGTCCCACGGGACTGGCTGCTCCACTGCACCATCATTCATCAGTCTACCCACATGTTCTCAACTCTGCTTGTTCACATGCTGCTTCTGGCTTCCCATCCATTCACCCATCCCACATACGGCAGTCACATGAAGTGCCATTCCACACAACATACAGGCTCAAAGGTGTGTAAAACTCACCTCCATTCACACACCCCACAATAATTATGGCATTGCAGCTCTTATAAGTCTTCCTATACACGCCAACCCAATACACACATCACATGACACACATAACACTGCCATGTACAGACAATACACTTGCCTTTTACACACACGCACACACACACACACACACATTGGTGTTCCCTCCATGGATTCACGGACCAAAAGATACACCCTGAGGGGCTGGCTAACAACAAATATAACAAGGGGGTAATGGAGAATGGATGGCTGACGCCCCATGGCTGTCTGTGGGCAGGTGTAGTCTTGCCTATTTGAGCTTTGTTTGTTTGTATGAGTGTTCTCCACTGTCCACAGCAAGGCTACATGCATTGTAATGTACTGTACGTGTGCTAATGTATTAATATGATGGGAGAATGGAGTGTAGTCTAGAAGCACCAGAAGGGGTTCGTTCATCTGTAACTCACTTCCCACACCTACAAACTCTCTCCACCCCTCCCCCTCCCCCTCCTCCCCTAATGTGCTATGACTGTGAGGGAGTACACCTGAAAACAGGGCTACTGGCCCTCTCTGTCCCACCACACATCAAGCACTGCTTTCAGCCCACCCATAACCCCAACCCCAACACATGTACCTATTGTGAGCCTGCGACCCATGCCCTCTCCTGGAGTCCCTTATCATAGTCTCCTACTCTAGTTACCTGACTGGAGTGTAGTGTGGTGATTGTGTGTAAACCGAGGTGTCTCCCATTTGTACAACCAACAGAAACATGCTATTACTTCCTCTTAAAAATCTATTCAGACTGAAACATGATGATCAAATTCTAACCACAATCTTCCTTGTTCCCACAGCTAATCAGACACCCCGACTATCCTGGGCACTCCCAGTGAATCCTAATATGTGCCCGCATGTGTGTCTGTAGCCATGTTCCAAAGGACATTGCACCAATTGAAACCCTAGCTCGTGTTACCTCCGATGCAGACAGTGTGGAAGGGGACACTACACACAGACATACTGTACTGTACACACACACACACACACACACACACACACACACACACACACACACACACACACACACACACACACACACACACACCACTACTTAAGTATGAGTCCAGTCAAAGACAGTGCATAGACCAGACCACACCCGCCACTCTGCACTCACCGTGCTCTGAGAAGGAGAGGAAGGCGGGTACAATGTAGGAGAGAAAGGAGTTGGAGTGGTTCACTCGACGACACTTGCGGTGAAACCATCCATCGTCCGCCTGATAGACCACCTCATGCAGACAGCCATCTCTGCCCGCCAAGAAGATCCTACCCAAGAGGGTGCCCTCCACAGACACCATGCCAATGTTGTCAGATGGGAGAGTGAAGAGGGGCTCAGGAAGAAGATGCATTTCTGCAAGTGGGTCTTCCGGGGAACCTAAGGAAGGATGGGGAGGCAGTGGGCTGATGTAGACCATGAGATAACCAAGCTACATCCATGTGGCTTTGTGGGCATGGGAAGTGATCTGAGCAGTGAATAAGCATGCATTCATTCCAGTACAGACACTTGTGAAATCACAAAGACCACATTTAAGTACCATTGAAACCATTAAGTGACCATAAAAATATTATAGTCATTCTCTCACACACATAAACTATATAAATACTTAAACTTCTCAAAGTACCAAATGGTATCAACCTCTACCAGATCTCATGAATGTTCAGTACAACTCCACGACACACTCAAGTGGAGGAGGGGTACAGTCTCTATCGAGTCAGTGGACATTGAAAGAATAGACAGGAAAAACGAGTGCAGTGCAGTTTGCAAACTGACCACTGAAGCTGACACCAAGGATGGCAATGTCCACAGGAGTGGTGAGGACAAGGAGGTACACAATGTGGTCCTGGAACACTCCTCTTCGTGGGACAACCAGCCCAACTGCCAGGATCACCTCATTCAGACCATCGAAATAGGCTAGGTCACTCCTACACAAATGAGAGGGGCATACTCATCCACTGTATATACAGTACATCTTATACACTGTTCACAGATTTACTATTACAAAAGACACTAGTACATTACCCCACACTACATTATACACTACACTACACTACACTACACTACACTACACTACACTACACTACACTACACTACACTACACTACACTACACTACACTACACTACACTACACTACACTACACTACACTACACCACACTACACCACACCACACCACACTTACCCATCTTCATAATTCCACACATATATATTGCTGTCAATGGTGAGCCATGCCCTCCTGATCTCGGCAAACACTCCCATGGCGCAGTTGCATTGCATCTCTGTTGGTTGCAGTCAAGGAATTGCTCCAGGATAAACTAACACAACACACCAGCAGGGCACACACTGACAGGAGCTACAAACAGTCCACCCTCCACCTAGCCTCTATTCAACAGCAAAACTGTCAAAAGGACCACACAAGAGTACATGTGGCAGGTAGAGCTGTGATAAACCATGAAGAAACACCAGACTACTCACTACAACCATGCTCTCCCCAAAACCTTCTCTCCTCCTCCTTAACTCTCACACTTCTCTCAAGCATGTCTCTGACAATTCCCCCATTCCAACATCCAACCTTGTCCCACAACCATTCCCTTTAATCCTCATCAAAGCACCCTCGCTAGAGGCAGAAGGATACGATCAAAGTGTTCAATCAACTCGGGAGGGAGTGGGGTGTGCTTGAAATCACCGACGTAGGGCAGGTTGGCAAGGGCCGGGACTTGAGTGACTAGAGTTGGATAGTCAGAGTCTGTCATCCCACTGACAGTGGCCATGTCTACGTGGGCAGGAGAGAGGGAGAGAAAGGAGAGTGATGGAAGGGAGAGTGATGGGAGAGTGATGAGAGAGTGAAGGGAGATTGGTGGGAGACTGATGGGATAGTAACGGTAGAGTGATGAGGGTGATGGAAGGGTGATGGGAGGGTGATGGAAGGGTGGTAAGAAAGAAATGATTGGATGTGACGAACAACTAAGGGTGATGGGAGGTTGACGAGAGTGTAATGACAGTGATGGGAGAGTGATAAGAAAACAGAATATTAAATGGTGATAGTGATGGACATGTGTGCACATGATACGTATGTACTTGTGATGTGTGTAACACCTGTGTCTGTGTGTGTGCGTGCGCACACACACACACACAGACACACATGCATACACAGAACTGTAAAGCACACACCCCATTGTACTTAAGTTGAGCACAATGACAAACAGGTGATCGACCGGAGGAAATTATAACTTTGTATTCACTCAATAGGATATGCATTAGGAAATAAGCCAATATCATTTAATTTCATATGAACACTACACATTATGCATCGTTATTGCATGGCCATTTCGACATATTGGAGAGAAAACAGGGCATCCTCCAGTTCTTCATTCAACATCACTTAGCCACTGCCCCTCCACACCCCGGGCGTCATGTACTAGCTCACTGTGGCTGGTGACCCTGAAAAGCCCGCTCAATTCCACCTGGCTCCCATCACTCTCAAGCTGGGCGTCCACCTGGCCACTAGCATTCTCAAGCCTCTCCTGCTCAATAGTCCGAGAGATGTCCGCGCTCATGCTTCTCCTTGTCCGGTCTTGTGCCAATCGGAGGCCTTGGATAGCAGACAGAAGCTACAGCGCGTGCAGGCCTCTCCCTGATTCCAGATAGTGAGCACCATGAGGCGGGTGACCAATCAAATGCGTCACATGCCATCATGTGACTTTTCGACCTCAGGTGATCTGGAAGTATCGGGTGTAAACAAATACGCAAGGCCGTTTGTCCCGAACTGGTATTGCGGCTTTCCGGCCATATAAGACCGGACCAGCCGCCCTGCACAGCAGTTTATGTTAACTGTCAGCAGAACACTACAGTGTATGCTGTGGAGTGTGTTGGATTACTCGCTGACTCAGCCACTTTCGTCAAGTTGCGCGACGCGGTGAGTTGAATGGGTGTCGGTACAGTCGGGCGTATTAGCAGTTTGATGAGTTTATCGCTTCGGCGACATACTAACCGCAGTATCATCAGGCTAATATGGACCTTTGTCTCTTCTATGCAGCTCAACCGCAAGCTGGTTCAATACACAACCTGGTATTGTGCAAAGTCGGTCCATACTCTGTTGGAGTTATTGAGCGTGGTTGAGTACAGATTGCCATGGGTAATTCGCTGTGTCGATGTGTATCAGGCGAGGACGAGCGTGAGAATGGTATGGACGGAGGCAGAGAGCTTCTGCTACCTGGCCAATTCAGAGAAGTGCCTCGAGGGCCACCGCCACCGTACCAGGTGTGTGTGTGTGTGTGTGTGTGTGTGTGTGTGTGTGTGTGTGTGTGTGTGTGTGTGTGTGTGTGCCTGTGTCAGCGCCAGTGTGCCTTAGCTTGCATTGCTAGCTGGGTGCTGATGTGGTTGTGTATGGCAACATGTGACAGCATGGAGCGCTGTGTATGGAATGGTGCTGCGATAAGACGCTATGTGAAGCCAGACTGGGTCATCTATATAGGCATACTTGAACCATGGCCGGAAGCATACCTTGATGGATTGTGCGTAGGGGTGTTTCCAGCATGGCTTCTGATATCACCTCACATGATGCAGCGTATTGTGCATCGTCAGCTGTACTGACCACCTCCGTGCATGGCCCACACACCTTCCCATGGACTGCTTATCATTGTTGTATTGTACACAATGGAAATGTGACAACAAAGGACACAATGCTACTTGCATACTTGCAGTGTGCCCTCTCTGTGACTCTTTGTCGTGTACATGTATGTATGTATGTATGTATGTATGTATGTATGTATGTATGTATGTATGACTGTATGTGTATGTATGTATGTATGTATGTGCATGCTTCACTATCCTCTCTCCCTCCCCATCAGGTGTGCAATATGCATGATGGAGTTTGCTCCCGGGGAGGCAGTGCGGTTCCTCCCCTGCATGCACTACTACCACATCCAGTGTGTCGACGACTGGCTCATGCGAGCTCTAACCTGTCCCACCTGCATGGAGAGAGTTGACCTTGCCATCTTGACTCACCAGAGCATGTTCATGCAACCCATCGCTGGGTCCGGCTACTTTCCTCGCAACAACAGCACAAGTTCTCTCTCCTCGGAGTCCTCACAGAGCTCTCACTCATCAACTCCGGCACTGCAAGTGAGGCCCACGAGGCTGCTAGTCAGGCGACGACGAACCACCCAACAGACACAGACACAGTGTTCATAACTGTTTTTATGTTCAGCTCTTTCAGGTCTACTTGTGTGTGTGTGTGGTGTGGTGTGTGTGTGTGTGTGTGTGTGCGGTGTGTGTACTATGTATGTATGCATGGTCCATTAGTTTTCCACTGAAACTAACTTTTAATCCTTTATTTATATTATTTCACAGCTTTCTGTTGCAACTTTACTGTGTGACTTGTTATTCAGTAAGCAATTGCTCACTACAGTGCCAAGTAGCCAAATTTCCTAGACACATCCCACTCGACGCGGCTAAACATGATTCTAATCCTGCTGCATACCAGCTGTACATCTGTCATGGCAGCGACTTCACGCTTCATGGCAGGACACAATTCGACACATACACTGCATGGCACACCTTAATGCAAATCCTGTTGTCCAGAAACTCCTCCTTCAATTTTTCACCAATCTTCGCCAAACTTGGAAGAATATATCACAGCAATACGGGGGGTGACCTAAGGTAGTTAGCGCCTTCGCCGCTGAGCTCCTTTACCCGAAATGGACTAGCATAAGTAAATTCTGTATGCACGGAGTTTTACGGAGCGAGTCTACGGAATGCTACCAATCAAATGGACGGTTCTGATTGGCTCAACGCTCAAATTACCAACTGTAGACTGGAACCCACCCGAAGGGTGGGCATTCAGCTAGTATACATAATTATAATTTAACAACTAATTCACCCCGCATAATTATATATGGAGAACATAGTGCAAGCTGCATCAGTGTACATGTATGGCCTATAGTGCTACAGTGAGAAGAACATGTACGTCATGCAGCACAAGTTGCAAAGGGTGAACACTATACAAGTGTAAGTGTATATACCATGATCGCATGGACACGTAGCCAGGTCAAATCAGTGTTGACTGTAACCCAGGGTTCTACCCAAATTTAATGGGTGTCTGCACAATTCAGAATTTATGAAATCTGATAACATGCTTGCAATTCACACATACCTACGTAACAAAATAATTTGTTAATGTGAGAACACAGCTATAATTATTGTTAGCCATTATTTTCTGATGTATTCTGCAGCTCTTGGCTAAGATAGCACTCAGTTGATGTATATCTCAAGTTGGTCCACTCCAATGTTCTCTAGCTCTGGGTCATTATAAGAGCACAGCCTTACTTCAATGTCATTGCTGTCTTCCACACTCAATGTGGTACTGAACCATGGTCCACCACGATCACAACAAGCACTGCCAACTGCACACCCCTGTGAGTCCCACAGTGGGTCATCAAGGTGCCAATGGAAAAACTCATATTCTCCAGTGTTTCCTGACTCGCAGAAGTAGTCTTCATTCAAGAACGGAGGTGCAGCAGGACCGGGATAGGGTGCGCAGGGACAGTTGTAGTCAGGGTAGTCAAAATCCTTAGACAGTCCTGCTGCGAAGGTCCAGATGTGGTTTTGAGTACTAGTGTTGCCACTGGTCACTGACAAACCCGAAACATAGGAGTCATTCAGATTCCTCTGATTGCCTCGATGGTACCTGTTAAATGCAATTGTTCCTAAGTACTGATATCCGCGAGCTCTTCCACAGACCTTGGTGTAGGGTATCCCATGTGTTGGGAAGGTGACTGAAGAGTAATCACGCGAACCAGAATGTGAACGGATGCACATGCGAGTGGAGTTGACAACAGTGTAGTTCAGCCCTTGAGGACAGACATTGTTGTCATCTGTCATGTCTATTTTAGCTACCCTTGTCCAACCTCCAGTGATGTTGCCACAGTTAGTAGTTTTCATCTCGCAGAAAACACTTTTCACTCCCTGTGGTGTCCTAATGCTGTAGTATCCTGAAGGGGTAATGTTATTGCATTGGAACACTTCCTTACATGAAGTGTGGACTCTTGCATCGCACTGTAACAGCTTTCTGAATTCTTTGGAAAGCTCCTCCTTTATCTGTTTGTATTGAACATCAGTCAGGTTGACTACAGATACTCCTGGTGGACCTTGTTGTCCCCGATGCCCTGGTGGACCGGGAGGGCCAGTTGGGCCATGCACACCATCCGGACCAGGATAGCCTCGAGGACCAATGGGACCTGGAGGGCCTCTATGTCCTTTCAAACCGATTCCTTCCACGCCTTTCAACCCCTTCTCTCCCTTCTGGCCTCTCCAGCCTCTCTCTCCCCTTGGGCCCTGTGGCCCCACTGGTCCAGAGGAACCTTGTACTCCCTGCTGGCCCACCACGGTGAAGTTGACTCTCCCGCTGGTAGGAGCAAGGCAGCCACTAACATCCACTTCGTTCTGCTGTTTTTGGGCCATGGTGAAGGAGAGGGATGTGACGGCACATATGAAGGCATATAGGAGCAGGATGATTGTGAACTTCATTGTAGCATCACAATGATGAAGCTGTTCATGAAGATAATAACTTGCGTATATAACTGATGTTGCTTCAAGCCGGCCGGTTGTGCACACACTGTGTGGTAAGCTTAAGCTTTAACACAGTTAGTGGGCTGTCTTACCATTTTATGCCCATATAGGGTGAAAAGTTGGAGTCCCTCTTAGCATGCACAGCTTGTTGTGCCGTGTCTCCAAAAATCTTACTAATGGAGACTAGCCACTTACAATAACTCTCTAATGCACTGCACTTGTGAGCCTGCTAACATTTGTGAAGTCAGCCACCGCTAACAGCTTAGTCTTGAACCCATACCTATTCCGCCATTTTATCTCCTAATTATAAAATGGCGGAATGTGTCTGGGTACCGGTTCAAGAGTGTGTAGCTAGCTATAGCTAGCACGAATCAATGTCATGTAGCTATGGCATAAAATCTTATGCTATGTTTGTTCATAAGGCAAAGTAATCACATTGCGTACATATTGAGCATGAGCCATTCATCTGTTCCATCACACATGATATGGTACAAGGTAGCTAGCTAGCTACTGCAAGACTCACGAGCCAGAACTATATGCACTATATGCTGCCATGTGCAGAAGAGAATCCAGAGTTGGATATCATTTCAAAATTCTTCCCACCCATACGTACCTGTAAGAATTAGTTCCAGCTTTCTTCTTGTCACGTTTCTCCAGCCCTCATCATGTTGCAGGCATACAGCACGCTAGGAATTCGCTCAAGGGGCTACCCCCAATGTCAATGATGTCATATTTGCTGCTATGACTACGGGGGAAATGGTGTAGAGCCCACAGTATCATCAAGCTTCACTAAAGTGGTTGGAATCATGTCTTCTGGAAGCGCTCCCTTTGGTACGGACCTCCAACCCGAATGTACCATGAAAGTCGTGGGCGGTAAGCTAGTGCGCGTGCCGATTGTGCCCTCTAGCCTTTTGCGAAGAACGCCATCCGTAGGAGCAGCTTCTTCTGGAAACAACTTCCTTCGGTGGCCTGATACCACGGATGATCGAGTGAAGCTAGGGTCTCTTCGGGAGCCTTCTCTGTCACGTAAAGTAAACCACAGGCGCTCCTTCACCACCCCACTGCCAACCTCCTCTCCGACTTCCGTCCAAATGCCGGCTACACTGCCACCAATCTCAGAGGCGACACCTGCCGGAAGACCAGCTGCTTCCGTGGGCTTGCACAACATCGTGAACAAGTTGAAGCGCGTGCACCGCTGTAGCAGTAAGGTGGACGATGTTCTGATGTTTAGCCGTGGACTGGACAGACTCCAAACAGGCAGTGTGACTGCTGCAGAACTGCATCGTCTTCTCCACTGTTGCTGCCTTCACTTGGAGGATGATGTATTCACCACTCTAGTTGAAGCAAGTGGTGCTGGCGCAGACAAGAGTGGCAACAGCTCAAACAAGGATACACTGGTCAACTACCGCATGTTTTGTAACTTCTTGAAGGATCTTGTGTCGAGTGATTCACCTGTCACTGATACTGTGAGGGAGAACAAGGGTAAGTATACTCTCCATGGACATGGCTTGAGACCTGGCAATGTTGAGAGACCTAAGCATCAGCGAGTGCACCATTCTAGCCCTGCAAGGCTGCTGGTCTCACGCACAAGGCCCCAGGCTCACTTGCTCCACCCGTTTGGTACTTCGGAGGCTGAGAGGGGGGTGTTGAGCCAAGACACTGCTCGGTTATTGGTGAAGGTGGAGCACACACTGCGTGATGCTGGCTGGGGGTTGGACAGTCAGTTTCACCAGATGGAGCAGGCTCTGGCTGCAAAAGACAGGGAGAGGACAGGCTACCTCTCCATGGAAGATGTGAGCACATCCAGTATACTATACAGTCTGAGCCATATTGTAATATGCATATGTATATACAATAATTATACTGAGTGCTCCTATACGCACTCACCTGTTTACCACTCAACCTATTCTGTAATGCCTCAGTATTCTATATGTTATAATTATGCATACTATTTAGTATGCGGTTACATAAATGTGTTTGTAGCCCTACCGTTGCATCTGTGAAGGTGGAGGATGCCTGTAGTGAGGAGATGGTGCCCCTATCAAGGGAATTGCTGGCATCACTGATGTGGAAGTGTATTTCCAATGAAACAACCAAACTTGTGAGGTACAGTGTATGTACATGTATGTATGCATCATGCATAGTCACTTGCACCATACTGTAGATAGGGTCAAGTGTGTGTGTGTGCTTGCACATGCACTCATAGTCCTTTGTATCTGTCTGTGATATGTGGCACATCTATCTAACACATTCAGTGTATTAATGTCGTATAGCTGTGTGTGTGTATGTGTTTGTGTGCCCTGGTACAGAGAACAAGGAATGTTTATATATGGCATTGTTAATGGCATGTCCTTACATGGCCAAGTATGGTGTGTGTATATAAATGTACGTGAAGTGACATGTGCTGAATAGTGTGTATGTTCTCTTATGTTTCATTACATGTGGTATGTTGCAGTCTTTATGTATCTGGTGGGCTTGCTGTTTGTAGTATATGCCGTCTTAGGATCTGTCCGGCATGTACAGTGTGTATGTGACATTTGTGTCATGTGTGGGAGTTATGTGTGATAGCATGATGTGTGTGTTCAGTGCTAGTTGGATTGGTCTATAGTGTTTTACTTCTGTGTGTTATCTTCTATCTACGTACTGTGTGTGTGTGTGTGTGTGTGTGTGTGTGTGTGTGTGTGTGTGTGTGTGTGTGTGTGTGTGTGTGTGTGTGTGTGTGTGTGTGTGTGTGTGTGTGTGTGTGTGTGTGTGTGTGTGTGTGTGTGTGTGTGTGTGTGTGTGTGTGTGTGTGCAGGTGGATTGCCTTCACTGATCTACTACAAAAGGCCAAACCTCTAAAACTCTACAAATCAGTAGACCCAGTGTTTCGGCGGAAGCCAGTCCTGGGCAAGATTAGTGAAGACCAAGAGGAAGGCAGCAGGAGGCTTCCAAAGGCTGACAGTGGTACAGTTCACCACTACAACTCTGACCTTGCCCAAAGAGATTTGTTGGACCGTGATACTAGTACAGGGAAGGAAGTGTCTGATGTCTTGCCACTGGTCAAACATGCCCTTTGTGCCTGTGCAGACAACGGTGTGTGAGTGAGTGCATGCACTGCTTGTACCCACGAGTATACGTATGTATTGTATATACATACATGTTTGTAGCTTGCAATTGTATGGAGCATACACTAATCTATTGTGTAAAACCTGCTCTTTCGTGTTATCTCGTAACTGGAAGTAAGGGAAATGCATGCCATGTGAGCAAGGTGTAGCTTGATGGGGACACATCGGCAACTGTTTCACATCAAATGTAGTACAAATGCAGTAGTACATACACAACACATGTATACATACATATAAAGTGACCCTTCTCTACACTGCTACCTCCTGCAGAGGGCTACCTCTATTTGGATGAAGCACTGCGGATCATCCGAATCTACTCCCAAGTGCACCAGATAAGTGGTGCTCTACACGTGGACCGAGTCTGGCAGCGTTACAGAGACCGCTGTGTAGTCCAGCAAGGCAGCCTGCTCATCCACACACAAGACGCACTCGACTGCCTCAGTGACTGCCTGTAAAGGGAATTATGTCTCATGTATATAATATGATTATACGTAAATATGTATGTTTGTATAAAATAATAGCAAATCAATTGATTCTCAGTGAATTGTGTACATAATTTATATTGAATAGGTTATAATTAACACTACCAGTGGGTCCATATGCAGCAACATAATACTAATTGGCACATGCATTGGAGTGGAATGTATATATATACAGCCGCAATGTACGTTAAAACAACTTGCATATTGTCTGTACGTACTGTTCCCTTTATTTTAACAATTGTCAAGTGTTAACTTGCATTGTTGTGGATGCACGCACAAGGGCATACACGACTGTGGACCTTGTCAGTACGTATGTGTCCATCTGCAATTAATGAAACCACTGCTCGCATGCATGCAGTTCATCTGTACATGTCCAGTTCTCAGTCAATAATTCACTTCTCACAATCATCCAAACAGTAGCATTACGCATATCTCAATAACCTATATACGTATTTGATGAAAGCAGACTATTAAAGTAAGTTCTCCTTGGAAGATACTGCTATTCCCATGATCATAGTGAAAATTGCTCCTTGTGCCCTGTATGTTACATGATCTGCACAGAACCTGAAGCAAGCAGGTCCCTTTGCTACCAGTAGCCCAGGCACTTTCCTGCATCTGTGTGTGGCACAGTCTCAGTGCAAGTAGCCTTGCACGTATCTCTGCTTGTAAATCCTAGCTCCCATACCTACAGGATAGTAGCTGGATGTTCTTGGGTAGCTATGATGGTACGAAAGTTCTCCTCTTGGTGAAATGGTGCACTTGGATTCCCTGATGTTTGGAACGGTGCCATCTGAAGCATCCATCTGTCATGAAGTACTGGTTGATCTTGGAACACTGATGCTGGCCCAGTCAATGCATCTGACAATTTAAAGATCAAACAAGGCAAGGATAAGTTTAAGTGTATGTGTGCATATAAAGATTCTCAGTTTGTGTGTGTGTGTGTGTGTGTGTGTGTGTGTGTGTGTGTGTGTGTGTGTGTGTGTGTGCATGCATACATGCATACATCTGTACATCCGTGCATGCGTATGTGGCTGTACTGCAGTGTGTAGTGCTGCAATGCAGTTGCCATGTGGTGGTGCATTAGCATGTGTTGTCATAACTGGGATATAAAAGCTAGACTACAGGATTTGTTAGTCAGTTTGTTTGTGAGCTAATGTATCTGTCTCTTTGCTGCATACTCAATCACCACAACTAGTATTAAGGACAGAAAGGATATTATCAGACTGTTAGTACAACACAACCTATGTAATGTAATCTGGAGGCCAGACCATATTGTGCAACAGGGGAAGGAATTGGCTCGCCTCATGAAACTGAACGATTTCAGTGGCATTAATTCTTGCCATGTTTGGCCCAGTGTAATTATCTGTGAGTTGGTTGTACGTGTGCGTGTGTGTGTTTGATTTCTGTAATGATCATTGCTGTCACATACTGCTTGCAACTGTCACCTCCCTGCACCCCCCTTCTTCCCGACTCTCATGCCTCCTTCAACATACATATAGTGTGTGTGTGTGTGTGTACATGTGTGTGTGTGTATGACGTGTGTGTACATGTGTGTACATGTGTGCAAGAGAGGGGGATACAAGTACTGCAGATGAATAGCAGAATAACTGCAGTTTAATTAAGCAAGTGAGGATGGGAATTTTGGCTGCCACATCTAGCATGACATATATTCCAGCCAAGAAAGCAGTCGATGTGGAAGGAAAGCACAAAAGTATGTGCATCTCTTTAACCAAACTGTTTTGCATAATAAACTCATGATTCAATCATCAATCAGTTTTGTGTCACAGAATGAACTATTACATTGATTCAAGCTACCCCAGGTGTATCAGTCCTAATGTTCAAAATATATGGAAATTTCGTGACAAATTTGGTAATACATACAAATACTAAATTATGCTCACCGCATGACTAAGGTACCTGTCAAGGAGGCTATATATAATACATTGCCACTTTTTATAATAATAGTTTCATGCAAAGGGGGTTCAAATGAATGACAGCACAAAGGCATAGCTATAAAGTATTCTTGTGTATAGGACTGGAACTGCCTTTCCTTATTTGGCATCATTTGCCAACATCTCAACTGTAGTAACTGTTACAGTATGCACAGTAACTCTAGCTTGCAGTGAGGTCAAAGTTCAGTAGTGAGTCTTGTGTTGATTAACATTAGCGTGAAAAGTAGTGCAGACCGCAGTACCATCATGTGCTGCCACCTGGACCTCTAGCATTGCTCAACATGGTACAATAACTTTAGCCCACCTGTTTCCTTTAACAGCTGGAATGCTCCTAAACAAATGCCAGTAAATTAAAGGCATGGTACGTGAAATTGTAATAAACTTGCTCCAGGAATGGGTGACGTCATGTAAGTGACCAGTGGGAGTGAAATCAATCAGTGCACCATGTCAGTGGATACATCTCCAGTACTGTTTGTCATCCTTCTTTCTAAAACAGCTGACAGTGCATGGACTAGCTTGAACAATAGGTACCGTAAAGTTATTTGAAATTGTCAGTCCACCCAAGATGTGGACTTTCTTTCAGCCTCTTCCCTTCCATGTCTCCAACATAGCCCTTCTTAGTTGTTTTCTCAAATTGAATGCTTATCTGTTTGACTCTACTCTTCCAACTGTCCTGACTTCTCTTCACCAGATCAAATAAACACCTTGATTGAACATCTCTCAAGCCTACCCCCAATGTCTACATTTCTTATTCTATTCAATCTACTCACTCTTTTGATATTGATCCACCTTAGCACATTCTTTGGTGTGACCTGTTACTGCTTTCATACTCACTGTCAGGCTCCACGTCTCACATCTGGCACTGGCATCACTGCAGCATTCACTACTTTTGGCTTGGTACTCCGGCTCAATTTCTTCCTTGTAGGCTCTCAAAACGTTATCTTCCATCCCTAGCTCCAATCACATGTACACTTGTTACATTCCCTATATCCTATAATTATAGTCAATCAGGCAATCATGCACTCAGCATTATGTGTCTAACTCTGAACTGAACTTCTTAGCTATCATTGTGCATGCTTCTAGCTATGTACACCACTGCCATGACAACAGCATTTTGGTGGGCCTATAATAAATCCCATGCAAGGAGAGTTCTAGCTGACATTATATACCCAGTAAGGAAGGAAATAGAGGTTTACAATGGAAATGTAACAAGTATATAGCTAATGGACATACCAAAGGTTAGTCTCTGCCTTATGCAAACTTGTCAAGCTAATTGCTTCCTCCTTGCAAATGGCATACACTGACTCACTCACTGATCATGAATGAGAATGATTCTCAAATGTAGGGGCAACACAGGGACCATTGAGCATTTGCTGGATTGCCATCATTTGCCAACATCTCAACTGTAGTAACTGTTACAGTATGCACAGTAACTCTTGAAGTGAGGTCAAAGTTCAGAAGTGAGTCGTGTGTTGATTAACATTAGCGTGAAAAGTAGTGCAGACCGCAGTACCATCATGTGCTGCCACCTGGACCTCTAGCATTGCTCAACATGGTACAATAACTTTAATAGGCCCCCATCAGCATCTGCTACGATGCCTAAACAGTATGAAAGATTTTTGGAGTTTTCAATTAGACAGAATTATTAATTAAGCCTTCGTCCTTGTACACTGAGCCTGGCAGCTTCTAATATAAATGTGCATAGGATAATATTTCATGTATGGCAAATTTATATTGATGTATAGTGGTGTTTGGCATATTAAAGCAGCTGGGCTCACTTCACCATGATACTTGGTGGGCCCAAGAAATCTGCTAATGAAATTAACAGCATTACTTAATTAGCAACAAAATGGCCGAGATATGCAAAAGTGTAACATATTCAACCATGCAGCTGTGTACCACTTAGTCAAGACAGTATTAAAGCAGCCGGTCTTGCTTCACCATGAAACCAGGTGCACACTGCCAAGTGGCCTAACAATGTTACATAATTAAGGACAAAATGGCAGAGTTATGCAAGGTGTACCATCCACCAACCCAGTCCTGCTTAATTATGCCAGTACATTCAAGTGGCCAGGATTGCTGTAGCATGAAACTTGAACATGGCCCACCTACCCATGATATTAGCAGTGTTCCTTAATTAGTATACACACACACACACACACACACACACACACACACACACACACACACACACACACACACACACACACACACACACACACACACACACACACACACACACACACACACACACACACACACATGCACACACATGTACACAAACACACACATGCACACACATGTACACAAACACACCATGCACACTCAGGTTACAGACCCCAATTGTATACTATATATTGATAATACATTAAGGTGGCTAAAAGCAAGAAAGCATTAAAAAATATAATAATAATGTAATATAATATAATATAATATAATGTTTGGGGGCTTTGAGCACCCTGTGGCACAGACCATTGGTAAGATGTCAAACTTAAGGAAAATTTATCGATTTTAAATATGACAGAATTTTTAATTAAACCTTTGTTTACATGCAAGGTGGCGCCAAATTGCAAATATAAAATGCCATAGCCCCATATCATTGCTATAGCACATTTATACTGATAGTGGGTGTTATAATAATTTAATATGAAAATCCAGCAAATGCTCACGAAACTTTGTAGGCAAGTGCAAGTGGTCGATGAGGCTGTGCACTCAGCAGGGATTAGTAATTAAAGACTCTGCTATTCAATTAGAAGGCTGACAATTTAGTGTGATGTCATGGAACAGTGACATTTTATGTGTGTGGCGAGGATGTGACGTCACGCAAACGTCACATCCTAGTCGATCCAAAATAATTATTATAGCGTTCGTTTCGTGACGTCACCTTCGCACCTCAAAGACCTCCTTGAAGCGGCTGGCAGGAAGAAAGGGCCGCCGCACACGCTTCTCTTTGGCACCCATGGCCAGGAACTGTGTGCAAGTGCCAAGGGCACCTCAGAATTTGGGGGGTACGCGAGCGTGAGAGAGTTTCCAGACGACTCTGAGTACAAATACTAAATTATGCTCACCGCATGACTAAGGTACCTGTCAAGGAGGCTATGTATAATACATTGCCACTTTTTTATAATAATGGTATCATGCAAAGGGGGTTCAAATGAATGACAGCACAAAGGCATAGCTATAAAGTATTCTTGAGTATGGAACTGGAACTACCTTTCCTTATTTGGCATCATTTGCCAACATCTCAACTGTAGTAACTGTTACAGTATGCACAGTAACTCTAGCTTGCAGTGAGGTCAAAGTTCAGTAGTGAGTCGTGTGTTGATATTAACATTAGCGTAAAAGTATATAGTGCAGACCGCAGTACCATCATGTGCTGCCACCTGGACCTCTAGCATTGCTCAACATGGTACAATAACTTTAGCCCACCTGTTTCCTTTAACAGCTGGAATGCTCCTAAACAAATGCCAGTAAAGGCATGGTACGTGAAATTGTAATAAACTTGCTCCAGGAATGGGTGACGTCATGTAAGTGACCAGTGGGAATGAAATCAATCAGTGCACCACGTCAGTGAATACATCTCCAGTATTGATTGTTGTCCTTTCTAAAACAGCTGACAGTGCATGGACTAGCTTGAACAATAGGTACCGTAAGGTTATTTGAAATTGTCTGTCCACCTAAGATGTGAACTTTCCTTCAGTCTCTTCCCTTCCATGTCTCCAACATAGCCCTTCTTAGTTGTTTTCTCAATGTTTATCTGTTTGACTCTACTCTTCCAACTGTCCTGACTTCTCTTCACCAGATCAAATAAACACCCTGATTGAACATCTCTGGAGCCTACCCCAATGTCTATATATTTTTTTTCTATTCAATCTACTCACTCTTTTGATATTGATCCACCTTAGCACATTCTTTGGTTTGACCTGTTACTGCTTTCATACTCACTGTCAGGCTCCACGTCTCACATCTGGCACTGGCATCACTGCAGCATTCACTACTTTTGGCTTGGTACTCCGGCTCAATTTCTTCCTTATAGGTTCTCAAAACGTTATCTTCCATTCCTCCAATCATACTTGTTACATTCCCTATATCCTATAATTATAGTCAATCAGGCAATCATGCACTCAGCATTATGTGTCTAACTCTGAACTGAACTTCTTAGCTATCATTGTGCATGCTTCTAGCTATGTACACCACTGCCATGACAACAGCATTTTGGTGGGCCTATAATAAATCCCATGCAAGGAGAGTTCTAGCTGACATTATATACCCAGTAAGGAAGGAAACAGGGGCTTACAATGGAAATGCAACAAATATATATAGCTAATGGACATAACAAAGGTTAGTCTCTGCCTTATGCAAACTTGTCAAGCTAATTGCTTCCTCCTTGCAAATGGCAGACACTGACTCACACTGATCATGAATGAGACTGATCCTCGAATGTAGGGGCAACACAGGGTCTTTGTTGGTTCATGACTGGTAGATTCAGTGATGTAGAGACAGAAGGAGTTGACAAGACCAGGGTCTTCTTTGCTAGGCCTTCAGGGAATAATCATAGTAATAATAATCTTATTATAATTCACCGAGTCTTAGATTTAGGGTTTGTTTGTTACCTTATAAAATCGGCGCCTTGCAGGGAATCAACTCGAGTCACTCCGTGCCAGTTGAGGGACTCGGGGTCCAGGTTCTTAGTGGGATGTCGTTCGCCTAGCTGCCTTGCAGCCGAAAAGCAAGATGTCCTTCGTCCGTTCTCCGCGGATTGACACGCCATTTTTACAACTATCGACCGGTCCTTCCACTACTGGTCATTGGCGGACTTGATGCAAGCCATGCAGTTAAGAGAGTGGGGGTACGCGAACTTAGAGGGGTGCCGGCCACCTAGCTGCTCTGCAGCCGAAGAGCGCACTTCCTTTTTCTTCGGCGGGCCCAGACGCCATTTTGCCACTCACAGCCCTTGACAACGTACGTACTAAGGCATACATAAGAATGCGCTGAGGCGGCCGCTAATGACGTCATTAAGATGGACGCTGAAGCCGCCCGTCGACGCGATGCAAGAAACTGGCTTACCCACTGGACCAGGTTAACTGTAGGGGCATGTGTCGAGGTAAGAACATTCCGTGAGTTGATGTAGGCCGTGCGCTGGCCTGGGGAGCCATTCGTGATTATCACGTGGTAGCTATTTACACATCCTTTTGGTAATCACCGTAGGTAGTTTGCGCACGCGCAAGAAGCAAGGTGTGAGCTTTCTTGAGTGTGAAGTAAGCGAGCCGAAGGTGATCCCATGGCTTTAGGTAGTAGGTAGCCTGCGTATTAAGATTTGCGCAAGCTCAAGGCACGTGGTCCCGGGGGACACATTTCGGCCACGTGCTTTCGCAAGACTTGCGCAAGCGCGTCTGAGGAACAAGCCTAAACATAGGAGTGTATTGCGCAAGCATTGCGGAGCACATACATGGCCATTGCGCAAGTGTCGCGAGTTGACTGTGACGAGTATATACAGTGCAAGTTGCAAAATACAAGGGTATTGAAGCCATAAAATAATGTTTACAGTGCAAGTAACAATATACACCACTAATCTAAATAAATAATATAATATAATATAAATGTTATAATTCCCAGAGGCTACAGAGGATGCTGCGAACAAGTACTCAGTATGCATACAAACTATGAAGAATTTAATAGATTTTTAATTGAACAGATTTTTTAATTAGGCTTAGCCTTGTACAAATTGCAGTCAAACAGCAAATATAAATTCGCATATTACCCAATTAGCAGGAATGTGTCACCTTTGCATTAGCCAAGGCCACACAGTCTAGTGTGGTTGCTTAACAATCCAAAGTTCTAGGCTCAAATCAGCACTCGTTTAATGTTCATATTTATACAAGAAGTGCCCTTGTGCAAGTAACAATTGCTTGCTGCATCGGGCACTCCAATGGTGCTTGTGCATGTCCTGACACTCTGTAACTTGCGCTGGTAGTCTTTTCCACCACCAACGAATTGGGTGGGTTTGGGTGTGCTGGTGGGCTAGAGTGCAAGATACAAGGTTCAAGGTTCACAAGCCAGAGATTATGGGATATCAATGGATCATGGCCAGGCCATGGCGGCAAGATTATCAGTGACTGCATGCACCCCCTAACAACAAACATTGCCCACTGAACATAAACCGATTTACTCTGACTTACTGATTCAGAAATGCTTGTGTAAATCTGTGTGTATTGTGGGCTGCTGGAAGAGTAGCGTTCTGGCTAAAAAGATTGCCCACATGCCTGTTAATAACATTTCTGATTCCAATTTGTATACTCTAAGGGTACATTTGGTCCTGACCCTCTGTTACTTGTGCTGGTGGTCTTTTCTGCCACCAACTAGTGCATTTACTCTAGTGACACATGTGGTTCTGACCCTCTGTTACTTGTGTTGGTGGTCTTTTCTGCCACCAACTAGTGCATTTACTCTAGTGGCACATGTGGTTCTGACCCTCTGTTACTTGCACTGGTAGTCTTTTCACCTCCAACTACCCCATTTACTCTACTGCCACATGTGGTGGTCCCATTGTTACTTGCACTGTGTGGTGGTGGTAATATAATATAATATAATGTTTGGGGACTTTGGGCACCCTGTGGCACAGACCACTGATAAGATGTCAAACTTAAGGGAAATTTACTGATTTTTTAATATGACAGAATTTTTAATTAAACCTTTGTTTACATGCAAGGTGGCGCCAAATTGCAAATATAAAATGCTATAGCCCCATATCATTGCTATAGCACATTTTTACTGATAGTGGGTGTTATAATAATTTAATATGAAAATCCAGCAAATGCTCACGAAACTTTGTAGGCAAGTGCAAGTGGTCGATGAGGCTGTGCACTCAGCAGGGATTAATAATTGAAGACTCTGCTGTTCAATTAGAAGGCTGACAATTTAGTGTGACGTCATGGAACAGTGACATTTTATTGTGACGTCAAGTAAACGTCACATCCTAGTCGATCCAAAATAATTATTATAGCGTTCGTTTCGTGACGTCACCTTCACACCTCAAAGACCTCCTTGAAGCAGCTGGCAGGAAGAAAGGGCCGCCACACACACTTCTCTTTGGCACCCATGGCCAGGAACTGTGTGCAAGTGCCAAGGGCACCTCAGAATTTGGGGGGTACGCAAGCATGAGAGAGTTTCCAGACGACTCTGAGTACAAATACTAAATTATGCTCACCGCATGACTAAGGTACCTGTCAAGGAGGCTATATATAATACATTGCCATTTTTTTATAATAATGATTTCATGCAAAGGGGGTTCAAATGAATGACAGCACAAAGGCATAGCTATAAAGTATTCTTGTGTATAGGACTGGAACTACCTTTCCTTATTTGGCATCATTTGCCAACATCTCAACTGTAGTAACTGTTACAGTATGCACAGTAACTCTTGAAGTGAGGTCAAAGTTCAGAAGTGAGTCGTGTGTTGATATTAACATTAGCGTAAAAAGTATATAGTGCAGACCGCAGTACCATCATGTGCTGCCACCTGGACCTCTAGCATTGCTCAACATGGTACAATAACTTTAGCCCACCTGTTTCCTTTAACAGCTGGAATGCTCCTAAACAAATGCCAGTAAAGGCATGGTACGTGAAATTGTAATAAACTTGCTCCAGGAATGGGTGACGTCATGTAAGTGACCAGTGGGAATGAAATCAATCAGTGCACCATGTCAGTGGATACATCTTCAGTACTGTTTGTCATCCTTCTTTCTAAAACAGCTGACAGTGGACTAGCTTGAACAATAGGTACCGTAAAATTATTTGAAATTGTCTGTCCACCTAAGATGTGGACTTCTTTCAGTCTCTTCCCTTCCACGTCTCCAACATAGTCCTTCTTAGTTGTTTTCTCAAATTGAATGTTTATCTGTTTGACTCTACTCTTCCAACTGTCCTGACTTCTCTTCACCAGATCAAATAAACACCTTGATTTAACATCTCTCAAGCCTACCCCCATTGTCTACATTTCTTATTCTATCAAATCTATTCAATTCATATGCAGTGAATAACTTCACATTCTTTGTAGACAGAATCCACAAGGCACAGGCGCTACTAGTGGATTGGCTGATCACTTTGATGTCCTGAACCCATTGACACAAGTGCCAGGCAAGACGTACTGAGAGTAAGTAGTGGCAGTATTTTACCCGCGGAAGTATCACTGAAGGACAGACTAAGTATCTCCACAACACATCTGATTGAGCTCAGTGACCTACGTATGCCCAAGGACAGTGCACTCCAGTTTCAGTATATACAAGTTCTATAAACAGCCAGAAGGTGCAGCTGTGGGAAATGTCTTATACAATGTCAACTATTGTCTTGCTGCGTTTTTGTTCAAGAATAATTTCCCCCTTATAATTATGTGCTTCATAGCAATGAGCCAGCTATGGCACCATGTTATGAAATAATGCACAGCCATACATGCAATAACAGCTGTTGTCATTGCATGTATGATTGTACAATATAATAATTATAGTATGTACGTATTATGAATAACACAGGAAACTCAATCAAATCAAATCAATCAAATCAATCAGTACAGATGTTTCTCCAATACTGGACACAAGCTAAATGACAGTCAGAGGATGTCGATAATATTATAAGCATAGGTGCTAAATGACTTCATGGTTATTTGAAATTGTCAGTCCATCTCATTCTGGTTCTTCCTCTAGGCCTTTTCCCCTCCATCTCGCCTTCAAAAATCTTTCTGGTTGTTTTTTCCCTGCTCATCTCTTCCATTCTAGCCTTCCACTTCACCTGCCTGGTCTTTATCATATCTAAAACACTCATTTGATGTAGCTTCTCCATGATGTCCACATTCCCTATCATATCCAGTCTACTTACTCCTTTGATCCACCTCAAGACATTCATTTGAGTGGCTTGTACCCTAGATTGTAGATACTTTGACAGGCACCACATTTCACAACCATACAATAGTGTGGGGATCATTGTCGCATTTGCCACTTTCAATTTTGTGCTCCTGCTCAGTTCCTTCCTCTTCAATACAGTTTCGCATGTTGCACTCCCAATCTTTGCCTCCACTTCTTTCTCCATTCTCCCATCACTACTAATTATCACTCCCCAATTAAGTACTTCATTTCATCTACCTGATCTATTACCTCCTCATCAATTTTAAATTCACAATTCTCACTCTTCCTAGCCACCCTCATCACCTTAGTCTTCCTCCAATTTACCTTCAACTCCCATTTTCTTAACACATTACTCATTACTTGCACATTATGCTGAAGTCCCTCCACCAATTCCAACATTACCATCATATTGTCTGCAAAGAGGAGTACTCCTAGATTCCCAGTAGACAAGCTCACCTCACTCTGAAACTGCCTTTTTGCCTCCCTCGTCACCCTGTCCATGAACACTTTAATAAGACATGGAGATAGGGTACAACACTGTCTCACACCTCTGTACACACCAAACAGCTCTGATTCCATTCTCCCAACTTTCACCCTTGCCTTCCCAGCCACATACAGTGCCTGTATTGCCCTAAGTAATTTCCCTTTAACCCCATACTCATCTAACACTTTCCAAAACTTCTCCCTACTTACACTGTCATATCCCTTCTCTACGTCCACAAATTCCATGTATGTCTTCTTGTCCTTCTCAATGGTCTTCTCCACAATCTGTTTGACTGCAAAAATCTTGCAACTCTTCTTTCTTTGAAACTCTTCTTCCTAAACAATTACTGCATATATAAGAGAAAGCAGTTCCTCCATATATTATTATAATAATTATAACAATTTATTACATTTACACGGAAGAAGCGAAAAACAACATTTGCATGCACAGTCATCTCCTTACTGTTGAATGTCTACTCTTAATTATTCCAAGGAATATGAACCCAATGAGAGAAGCATAGAGCATAGATAGAGGGTCTCATGTTTCCGTCATCCCACAACATGTCACATACGTATGAGCACACAGGTCCTCTCAGAGACCTTTGCATTGTCGGAGTACCATATATATGCATGGTGACTTACATAGTTGACTGGGCAGTTGTCATGGTGATGCTGCATATATAGGTTCATGAACTCTGACCTCTGTTGTGTAGCTCGCACCATTTCCAAATATGGTCATGCTCCTTGTCTACTTAAGCCCTGCTGAGGCTCTCCCACTTCACATACTCTGCAAACTCACCGAGAGACAACACAGCAAACCTGAACAGGACTGGATATGAAGGTGGACATGTTCCTTGGACTGGTGGTGGGACTGCTGCTTGTGGTGGGAGCAGGTGAGTGCACCACACCTCAACAGTAGACACAAGATACACACACTGGCACTTCCACATCAATGCATGGGGAAGAACGTGTAGTCATCACTGCATGCAGCAGACAGTGAACAACCAGACACACCACAATCCTGCTCATCCCACTGGTTCACGCTCCCTCCCTGCAGTCCATACCACTGCTGACACCAAAACCTCCAAACCCTACCCCTTTGGGAAGACGATCAATGGGAAATATGTGCGTAAAGCTGTTCCTAACCCAGCTGGACCACCAGCTGCTGGAGAAACTAGTGCAGAGGCAATGGATACGCAAATTTTTCAGTCACTTACTGCAGATACACCCATCACCGATACTCTGCCAGCTGCAAATGCTGACACAAGTTATGGAGGAGCAAACTACATCCGCTGGGGAAGGACATCCTGCCCAACAGTATCAGGGACTCAAGAGATCTACAGTGGCGTCACAGCAGGGACCTATTTTAGCTATTCTGGAGGAGCTAGCAACTATCTATGCTTGGTGAAGGATGGCCAGTACCAGCCTGGGGCTGTTACTGGCAATAGTTATGCAACTTACATCTACGGCACAGAATATGAGACACGCGGTCGTTCTCTTGCCTCACTTCACGACCACAATGTCCCCTGTGCTGCCTGTCTTGCGACCACACGTACAGGTAAAATCATGGTACCAGGAACAACCGCCTGTCCATCAGGATGGACCACAGAGTACACAGGGTGGCTGATGTCAGGATACTATGCACATGCTGGTCGCACTGAAAACGTGTGTGTGGACAAAGATGCAGAGCCCCTAGCTGGTCAGGTACCGGATACCAATGGCGCTCTGATGTACCATTCTGTGGTTGCCTGCGGTGCTTCCTACCCAGGTATTCCCTGCCCACCTTATGTGAACGCCAAGGATCTAGCCTGTGCCGTGTGCACCATATAGAGAGTGCAACAAGAAAGTATAGCCACTCTTAGGGGTGTGTAGGAATGCACGTAGCTTTGTGCAGCATATAGATTAAGACATAGCCAATAGAATGCAACAAGAGGCTGTAGCCACTCTTAGGGGTGTGTAGGAATGTAGCTGTGAACCATAGAAGCAATTCATTAGGACACAGTCAATTATTGAACCATGTTTTTAACATGTTGTAATTTGGCTAATCATTTCTTGATTGGTTCCTAAGAATTATCCTGCAAATTGCATGTTACCAGGTCTAGACTCTTCTGCATGAGCGTACAACCAACCAACAATTGGGAATACTGGTGCAGGAGAGGGCTGTACTGTATATACAGTCATGTGTTCCATGGGACAGTTATGGCCAAAGTTGAGTCTACATGCCAGATCTATATCAGATATCTTGTTCATGTTGAAGAAATTCTTTATAAGTGTACGTATTTTAATGAATTACAACACATTCAAAATGTTTTGCAGTTCTGGAGCCATGCATCCAGGATAGTCTAACCTGCTAATATACCTGAAAATCACTAAAATGAGTAGCCACCAAATCCTGGACTATTCCATGGGAAAAGGCTGTGATAGTCTATCTCCCTGGTCCTTCTGGACCACCAGACCTCCAGGGATACCTGGTGCTGTCGGAACACCTGGTGTGGCAGCAAGTGACTTGCACTATGTTCAGCCACCCATAAAGGTCACACCCACTGCTGAGACTCCACCCACTACCCCACCCACTAGCTCCACCTATCACCACTGCTGGGGGTGGAGTGATCTACATCCGCTTCTCCAGCTCCACAACGTAATTGTGCCTATACCTCATTTGGTGGCAAATGTTAAATGGCAAATATAAGTATAGTATGCACGTGACTGCATGCATGTGCAATGCCTGAAATATTGTCCCAGCTCCAGTTCATCCTGCAGCTGAACATGCAAGTTTAATTAATTGTTACTGAACATTGCTACATCGAAAAGCAAATTGCAATCTATATGGACATTGCAGCAGCAAATGTCAGTGCACTGCAATGTGGAAGGAATGATCAGCCTGCACAGTGCTGCAGTCACCCCTGGATCAATAATGTGCCATGCAGAGAGTGCATGAATTGCAATGGCTGGGTATGTCTGATGCATACAGTACGTGGCCATGGTGCAATTAATCCAGGATGGGACTTCCCTACATACAGTACAGTATAGTAGATTATCTGATCCAGTCTAATCTTTCTTACAAATTAATTGCTTCACTATAATATTGTGGAGTGCACCATACCATCTATTAGGGAGCTCACCTCACGATGTATACACAGACATAACCCACAATGGACAGGTCGTACAGCTACACTGTTAAAATAGGGAGTGATGATCACCCCCACAATTGGTGTGAATTTGGTTGCCACTGTGAGCACACCCTTTTGCAGTGTGATATGTTCACTCCAACCATGCAGTACACAACATACCATTTATGTGAACAGTTTGTAAGAGACTAAGCACTTCATGGCACATTTCACTACAGATAGTACACAGCATACCATCTGGTGGGATTGTTTGTGAGTGACACGAAGTAGCTAATGGTACATTAAATTGCACACTTAGTTTGACGAAGTCCTCCCACTCTACACAACATACCATTAGGCTAAGCTGTTTCTTGGGTAGCTATATATGTACTTAAATAGCTTGTAGGATTCCTAGTAAACTCTCATCTCTGCGTATAAATGATTTCAAAGTCTCTTAATCTATCAGAAATGATGTGAACAACAGTGTGGATAGTGCATGGTATCAGTGTGAACATCACACTAAAGTAATGGTGCGACTGATCACACCCTTGGTGTGAGCACTGAGTGGTGTGACGGTCACACCATATTTTTTTTACAGTGATAGATGAAGATATATGTACTAGCTACATAGGTATGATGTAGAATACATGCATGCACATGCAATATGATACTGCATAGACCACAATCATGGACAAGAACTCTCTAAACCACTTTAATATGTATCACTTTTGTGGCATCCACTTTCTGCGCTTACAGTACATCACACATGCACATACAGCAGCTGCTATGATTAGAGAGTTTCACTGGTAGTGTACCAAAACACTATACTATTACAAGTAGATCTCCAAGTTCACCTTAAATGGTCTGTACTATAAATAGCACACAACTAGCTCTATGGGCAGACAACAGCGGACAGAACAGCTGGCATTATACATAAGACTATGTAATGGTCATGTAACTACACAAACATCTAACCACCTTAGAAGTCTCAGATGGAGCTCTCCTAGCATGAGTAACCTCACAGAGAAAATGAATCATGTTAGAACATATTCCCCAACTCTGGCCTTAACATTTAGCTCACAATCCTACCAAATATAGGCTTGTTCCTCTTCCGCTGAAGCCTTAAATTGCTGAGGGTCTCTCGCGCTCTCCACAAAGTCACTGAGAGAGAACACAGCAAACCTGAACAGGACTGGATATGAAGGTGGACATGTTCCTTGGACTGGTGGTGGGACTGCTGCTTGTGGTGGGAGCAGGTGAGTGCACCACACCTCAACAGTAGACACAAGATACACACACTGGCACTTCCACATCAGTGCATAGGGAGGAACAGTCAGTACTGCAGCAGACAATGAACAAAACCAGACCCACCATAATCCTGCTCACCCCACTGGCTCACCCTCCCTCCCTGCAGTTCACACCACTGCTGACTGCAACCACCTTTGTCCATGCCCCTTTGGGACTGCATTCCCTGGAAGGGATGGCCGTGATGGTCTCCCTGATCCTCCTGGACCACCAGACCTCCAGGGATACCTGGTGCTACTGGAACACCTGGTGTGGCAGCAATTGACTTGCACTATTTTCAGACACCTGCTACCCCACCCTCTACACCTGTCACCACTGTTGGCAGTGGAGTGGCCTACATCCGCTGGGGGAGGACCTCCTGCCCAACAGTGGATGGGACTGAAGACATCTACAATGGCACCACAGCAGGGAGCCACTACACCCACACAGGAGGAGGTAGCAACTACATATGTATGGTGACTGATGCCAGGTATCACTCAGATGCCATCACCAATATTGGGCTTACCCCCAACTCCGTCTATGGCACTGAATATGAGACTGGTGGTCACTCCCTTCATTCACTGCACAACAACAATGTCCCTTGTGCTGCCTGTCTTGTGATCACCTGTTCAGTTCAACTCATGATACCAGGAACAGACCAGTGCCCAGGAGGATGGACCACAGAGTACACGAGGTGGCTGATGTCGAACAGCCAAGGCCACAAAGCGCGTACCACGTATGTGTGTGTGGACAAGGATGCACAGGCTCTGCCTGGTCTGGAAACCCACCAAGATGTTGCACTGGTGTACCATGTTAATGTTAACTGCAACCATGGTATACCATGCCCGCCTTATGTGGAGGCTAAAGAATTAGCGTGTGCGGTGTGCACAAAGTAGAGTACCACACTGAATAGAGAGCTATAGTAGGCCAAACATGCACTGTGTAACAACATGCAGTGAATTATACTGTACAAGCTTCCAAATTTTGAATATATGTAATTCATGCATATTATGTCCATAACTTGGAGTTTAGCTGTATTTTACACATTTGCAGCCTATTATACACAATATTAATCATCATAGTTATACAGTACCAATCCATGCATGTGGGCATTTCAACCAGCAACCATTGTATATAATTCTTGACACCACAATTGACACCTATGCATGCTTGCTACATAATTTTCTAGAATTAATTGGAGAAACTATCCATGAATGTAAAAAGACGTCCAATACACGTACAGATGGCTAGCTACACTGCATTGGTATTACATTATACGTATACAGGTCCAGTCACAAGTAAAAGTACGTATTATATGTGATTTGAATTGTAACATAATAAATTATAACTGCAATAATTTATATCTAGATGCATGCCATCCTGACAACATACATTGTCTGTACTGCACTGTATGTAGCTATATAGCATGAAGCAACAGTTTAAATGGAGACAATCCCATGCAACCTGCACATTCTCACCAGGCACCTGCGTGCATGGGCTAAGGTGGACCAGCTATGTATGTATCTACGTAAAATTGCTCTAAAACACATCTAAATTGCATGGACTCCCAGCCCCACCAGATTCGGGGTGCTCTATAGGCGCCCATGCATACAAGGACTGTCCATGACAGTATTACAGAAATTAACTGCTGTGCACATGGTGACTGGTAATTATGCTTGGGTATATATGATACACAATACAAGCTTGAAAATCTTGGTCATCACCTGCTGAGTTGGTCTCAATTGAGGAAGGACTGTCTCCATGTATGTCACTAAATATCAAGAAAGCGAGCTAGCTTTGCAATAATCCCAGTGAATAATACAGATGTATGCGTGTACATTAACACATATCCTTCATTTACTGCATGCATCGTGTCACTTAAGGTTCAGTTCAACCTAACTGTGATCAAGATTTAATCACTGTTCCCTAGATTCTGATACACTCCTCTCTCCCTCCTCTTCCTCCTCCTCCTCCTCCTCCTCTGAGACACCTTCCTCCGCCTTAGGACCCACCTCCTTCATCACTGTGAAGGATGCGGGATCTTTGAATGTGTTCAGCAGCTCAGTCCAGGTGCTCAGACACTAAGGGGAGTACGGGCATGCAGCAGGTGAGGAGGGCTGACCTACTAACTAGTACTGGATGACAAATTCATATGTATTTCAGAATATTGGTATATGCAGTAAGAGTAGAGTTAAAGAATGTGCATAGTTAATTTTGGACACAAAAACCTCAACGTCCTCTTCTATCACAAATCCTAGCCACTCCCCTTCCCTCCCCCCTCCACAACGAGCATCCAACAGTAGTCAAGTCACCTTCTCATGGTACTGCATATGCTCATCTGCCATGTCCCGGACCAGATCCCTGATCCCCTCATCCTTGTCCACCAGCCAGCGATCCAGGTCAGCACGAAGGTCACTGTTGGCACACTCCACCTTGTCTATGGCAGCTTCACAGCTGGCATTCAACTAAAACAAGTGAGACCACACTTCACATCGTAAGTTACACTTATGCAAGCAACTTGATGGGAAGGCTTAAACTGAACAACTACACTGCACAGCACATGATCATACAGCATGCAGATATGCAGATGCACACACATGTACCTCTTCTTACACAACTTACTGTATTGCATACAATCATCTAATCTCTCTCTATAGGTATGTACACTACGCATTACATGGATACAAACACACATAAGTACATACACGCACGCATGCACGTACACACACACACACACACACACACACGCACACACACACACACACAAACACACACACACACACACACACACACACACACAAACACACACACACACACACACACACACACACACACACACACACACACACACACACACACACACACACACACACACACACACACACACACCTCCTCCTCCTCCTCCTCCTCCTCTGTTCCCCATGTCCCACTAGGGACGTTGGGCGGGTTCCAGACACTGTGACACCGGTGCGGGGGTAGCCATGTTCACATTTTGGCAGATGTAGGTCCTCCATTGCTGTCTGTCTGTGATCGTCGTTGTCCAGTTGGTGATGTCCCTCAAGTCTCGGCTAATGAGGTCACACCAACGAAGGGGTGCTCCTCCTGTCGGTCTGCGCCTACCACTAGGCCTGCACCTCAATAGCTGTCTTTGGGGGCGAGTGGTTGGCATTCTCCAGACATGACCAAACCATTGAAGGCGTCTCTGCTTAAGCTGATCCTCCATTGACACCATCCCTGTTCTCTCCAGGATGTCACTGTTTCGAACTCGGTTCCATAAGGTGATGCCTAGGATGTCGCGGAGGCAACGCATCTGAAAGGAATTCAGCTTACGAATGTCATGTTGGGTCACCGTCCATGTCTCCGCTCCATAGAGGAGCACAGGCAACACCAGGGTCCGGAAGATGCGTACTTTGGTGGCGATGCTGAGGGCCCGGCTGCGAAATACTTTCTTCCTCCAAATCTGATACACTTTGCCTGCCTTCTCTAGCCTCACTGACACTTCTCGTTCCACATTGATAGACTGGCCAATCTCACTGCCAAGATAGGTGAAGGACTCCACCTCTTCTAGGGGCTGGTTCTGCAGCGTGATGGATGGCTGGTTGCTAGACTGCGGCTCTCCCACAGCGAGGATCTTGGTCTTAGTGGCACTGATAGTCATGCCCCACCGTCTGCAGGCATTGTCGATGGCATTGACCATGTCCTGGAGCTCTCCCCGGGACTCTGCAACCAGTGTCAGGTCATCTGCATACAGTGCATCTTGAATGGATGTAGATGCCGTAGTCTTGTCCCGGTAAGTGAGGAACAATCCTTCACTTGTGGTGTAGTCAATCTGCAGGCCTCCATTAAGATTTGCCATTGCCTCTCTCAGGATCTTGTCTAGGAAGCAGTTGAAGAGCAGAGGTGACAGCACACAACCTTGACGGACACCGGTTGTCACCTCAAACCTCTCTGATGTGTCTCCTGCTGATCTCACCTGGCACCAGGTTTCTGAGTGCAGCTCCTCAATGATGGCTACCAGCTGGCGAGGTACCCCATACTCCCTCAGGATGGCTGCCATGGCTTGACGGTTGACTGAGTCGTAGGCCTTTGTGAGATCCACAAAGCACATGAATACCGGTGTCCTGTATTCTGTTGCTCTCTCAACAACCTGTCTCACCACCCAAATCTGGTCAACTGTGCCTCGTCCCTTCCTGAACCCGCACTGTGTCTCAAGTAACTGAGGTTCAATGATGGCTTGTAGCCTCTCCAACAGGATGAGAGTCAACACTTTACCAGGTACACTGAGAAGGGAAATCCCTCTGTAGTTGTTGCATTGTGTCCTGTCCTTCTTCTTGAAAAGTGGAATCAATGTAGCATTTCTCCAGTCTTGGGGCACCTTCCTTGTTCGCCATACTTCTTCTATCAGCTCTGTCAACCAAACTATCACTGTCTCACCACCACTCTTCAACAGTTCAGCCACTATTCTATCATCCCCTGCTGCTTTGCCATTCTGAAGTCTCCTCACTGCTTTAACTACTTCCTCCCTTGTCACATCTGGTGTGTCTGTATCGCCATTGTCTTCTACCTCTGCCAGCACCTCAGCTGCCACTGCGTTCTCCACATTCAGGACATCCTGAAAGTGTCTCCTCCAGCGAGCCAGCTTGTCCTCATTTCTCTGCAATGGCTGGCCTACCTCATCCAGGATGGTATCTGGTGGTCTTGTTTTGCTGCCGCTCAGTCTTTTAAGCTTCTTGAAGAAGTCCCCTTGCCTGCATCGTCTCAGGTCCTCCTCCATTGCTGCCATGTTCTCATCCCACCACTTTTCTTTGTCCTTCTTAACTGACTGTCTCACTAGCTTGCACAGAGCTACATAGTGCTTCCGCTTCTCCTCACAGGCGCGCTGGTTCTGCCACATTACAAAAGCCACCCGCTTCTCTTCTGTCAGTCTCAAGGTGTCAGTTGAGATCCATTCCTTCTGTGGCTGTCTTCTCTGGTGAAGATGCTGCTCTGCCGCATCCACTAAGGCCTTCTTCAAACCAGTCCATTGCTTCTCTACATTTCCCCTTCCACTCCTGCCTTCAAAGGCCGACCAGATGGTGTTCAAAAACTCTCCCCTTCTCTCCACTTGTTTCAACAGACGTACATCAAAGGGCTTCCCTGATCTTTGCCTTGGTTTCCTCTTCAACTTCAGACGCATGGACATTACAACTAGGCGGTGATCACTGTCTAAGTCTGCTCCTCTGAATACCCGGGTGTCTAAAACTGATGGTCTGAGCCTTTGTTTCACCTTTGTTTAGAGCTTTATTGTCATGAGAACACCATTTGTGTTCCTCCAGACATGCAGGGTATTGCTAAAGAAGCAACCAAGGCAAGGGGTGAACTGGGAGCTATCATGTCTATAGGGGAATCCCCCGAGGATGTAGTCAATGACTGTGCAATTCCCAGACTGGACAAGACCAAAGTAATATCTTTTGAGTTGCCTTCATGCTCTTCAGTCGATGTCACATCGCTAATGAATGAATTCAAAGAGCTATTCCGGACTACCCCGGGGACTACGACAGTCACTCAGCATTTTATTCCAACATCGGGTCCCCCAGTGAAAATTCCACCTAGACGAGTGCCCGCCAATTATCGGAAAGCAGTTGAAGAACAGCTCCAGTCAATGTTGAATGCTGGCATAATCGAGGAGAGCTCGAGCCCATGGATGGCCCCTGCTGTTTATGTACCCAAAAAGTCAGGAGAAATACGAATTTGCATAGACTACAGAGAATTGAATAAGAAGACCATTAAAGATGCCTATCCGCTACCACGGCCAGACGAGGTGCAAGACAAGCTTCAGGGTTCAGCAGTCTTCTCGATCCTCGACCTACAGAGTGGGTATTGGCAGCTGCCAGTGCATCCCGCAGACAGACCCAAGACTGCATTCAGTCCTGGACCAGGTATGGGGCTGTTTCAATTCACTCGAATGCCATTTGGACTTTCCAATGCACCGGGATCCTTTCAACGGCTGATGGATAAAGTCTGTCGTGGCTTACCCTTTGTGACGACATATCTGGATGACCTTCTAATCCACTCAGCGACTATTGAGCAGCACAAAGCACACCTACGTGAAATCTTTGAGCGACTGCAACAGGCAGGGCTCACACTCCGGGGCAAGAAGTGTCGGTTGGGTTTGTCCAAAGTGGCCTACTTAGGCCATATCTTCTCAGCCGATGGAATGTCACCAGATGATCAAAAAAGTGAGGCCATCCGTTCTTGGCCTACACCGACCACACTGCAGGAGCTGAAGAGCTTCCTGGGACTGGCATCCTACTATCGCAGGTATGTGAAGAATTTTGCTGACATTGCAGCTCCGCTCAACCTGCTAACCCAGAAGGACAGTCCATTTGTGTGGGACTCATCTTGCCAGAATGCCTTTCAGCTGTTAAAGGAGAAACTGACTCAGGCCCCTATCCTGGCTTACCCCTGCTTTGGTGCAGATGCACCTATTTTCCACTTGCTGACAGATGCTAGTGCCTCAGGACTGGGAGCCATTCTAGAACAAGGTGGTCAGGTCATTGCATATGCGAGTCGGGCCCTCAGTGAAGCTGAAAAAAACTACAGTGTTATCCAACGAGAATGCCTCGCTATTATGTATGGTGTGAAGCAGTTCCGCCACTACCTACTGGGCAGGTCCTTCAACCTGATTACTGACCATGCTCCACTTCAATGGTTGTCAGGGCAGAAAATGGAAGGACTACTGGCTCGATGGGCACTGGCGCTACAGGAGTTTGATTTCCACATTGTCTATCGCAAAGGTGCACAACATGGGAATGTTGATGCTCTCTCCAGGCGAATGCCGCATGCCCATGTGAGTGCTGCCACATCTTGTGTTCCCTACCCCAAGGATGAACTGCAGCACAAACAGAAACAGGATCCCCACATTCAAATAATTTGGCAAGCTCTCAAGTCCAACCAGATTCGTCCACAATCGGCCATGTGGCAGCAACAACCTCTTCGTAGGTATGGTCAGCTTTGGTCCCAACTTACCATGGTTGATGGTGTGGTCTGCCGCCAGTACAGACCAGGTCCCACTGAAGATATTGTGACGGTTCCAATCATTCCCATCACCTTGCGACAATCCATGCTGCGGCAAGTTCATGATGCCCCTGGAGCTGGACACTTAGGCATAGACAAAACCTTGGAGAAAGCCCGTCAGCAGGGTTACTGGGTTTCTATGTATGAAGATGTTGTTAGACATTGTCAGGAGTGTTCCAGCTGTCAACAAGCAAAGCTGCCAAGTCCGTCCAAAGCACCTATGACAAGTATCCCCATTGGTCGCCCATGGCAGATGGTGGCAGTTGATGTCCTTGCAGTTCCCCCATCGTACAACCGTAACCGCTACTTGCTTGTCATACAAGATTACTTTACAAAGTGGGTGGAGGCTGTCCCTCTTCCAGATCAGACGACGGATAGAATCACGAATGCATTGGTGCAGGTCTTCAGTACCTATGGTATGCCAGAAGTACTGCACTCTGACCAAGGCAAGAACTTTGAAAGCACCCTGTTGCAGCAGACTCTCACCACTTTTGGCATTCACAAATCACGTACAACAGCATATCATCCAGAAGGTGATGGAATGGTAGAACGCTTTAACCGTTCCTTGTTACAAATGCTGAGGGTGTATGTCACTGACCAGGCTGACTGGGAGCGATTCCTTCCCTTGATGCTCTTTGCATATCGCACCTCAGCTCACTCCTCTACAGGTATTTCCCCATTTGAACTTATGTTTGGGCGCTCTCCTCACTTCTCTGATTTGCCACCCATTTCTGCTTTCGATGCCGGTACTTATCAATGCCAGCTACGTACTAAGCTTGCACAACTGCAAGACTTAGTGGATGCTTCTCTGACGCAGGCGGGTGCTCGCCAGAAGCATGCATTTGATCAGGGCTGCCAGCCTCGTT